>CM069083.1:447663-702133 GCA_035578085.1 Solanum pinnatisectum | reverse complement strand
AATGAAGGTCATGTTCTTAGGGACAGAGTTAAAAATTAGATGCAAGATTTTTTATTGTAACAAGGATTTGTAAATATATATATTAAAATACCAAAATAATTTGTGAGCATGGTGGATACCCATCTAAATTTTTAAAATATAAACTAGGAAACAAATCTGCTTTAGAGATACCTCTGATGAAGGAGAATGAACTAGAGGCTGCACGAACACGGGAGTTGGAAGAACAATTTGACTTGTCAGTACTCCTGTTCCTAGATTGACAACAAGGCTGAAAACATGAACAGTGCCTTTGTCACTGGAGACAGCTAGCCACTGAGCAGTTGGAGAGAATGACAAACTATATATTTCTGCTCTATCAAACCCTTCTTACCTGAATCATCGTGATTTAGCAAAAGACAAGCATGTAATGCTGTTAGTTGGTCGAAAGGAAAGTTAATAGACTCAATTAGTTGAAAGGCAGGCAAGAAGAAATAGAAAGCCATAAAAAAGTTCAATCTTACTATCTTTATCAATTATGTCAGCATCATACTATGGATGAGGATGACAAAATGTTAGAAATTACTCTTGTAATTATGAGGAGGAAAACTCATTCAAGATAGAAAAAGAAGAACTAGCAAACAATGTATCTATTAAATTTGTTTTAGGTTCAAGGAGAGTAAAGGGTGAAAAACCATACCAGATTTCTAGATTTCAAATATTTTATTTTATTTTTGATAAAATGTAGTGGTCGACAGATAGGGGGTTGATAATATCAAGAATACTGCAAGCTAAAGGTAAAACCTAATGAGGACATTATAGAGTATGTAAAACTGCTCCAGTAAGTTGGCAAATAACTATAAAATATAATTTGGATGATCAGCCAGTCAGCATCATGCTGAATGATCATAAGAACAGAAATGAAGACTGACAACAGGTAAAGGGGAATTTAAAGCAACTGGAGATCACTACTAAAGCAGCAACATAAAATTCTAGTCCATATAGCAATGTACATAATATCCCTCCATCATTAAGTATTCTTATTTTGGCCCAACAAGGGAAAAAAAATACTATGAGTAACAGAGATGCTGGCGATTACTTCAGGCTATGTAACAAGAAGTATGCAACATAGGATCAAACTAAAACAATGGCGACACAAATTCCTTACCTCCTGCAACAATGCACCTTCTAGCGTGTTGAAAATCCGGATTAGTGTACTTACCCTTGGTGCTTGCTGTTGCTAGAAGGTTGCCTTCCCTCGTAAGGAGCAAAACATGCAAGAACTGAATCATAATGCTACAATAGATTACGTGCTTTTTTGAAGCATTATGTTTGACCCAAACTTGACCACTTTTTTGCAGACCAGGGCGCAATACAAGTTGATCAGCAGTTTGCTTGAAACTTCACAGAGCCCCTTTGGGTTTGTAGTTGTTTTCAATTTGGAAACAACAACCTCGGAATTAGAAAAATTGTAGACAAATATCTTATGCTCCAGGGAACTACCACGAGGCAGTCCTTCCGAAGCCTGATGCGGCGCACCTCCGACGGAAACAGAGCTCATGGATGCAGCAACAGCTTTGCTGATCATCCCAGATCATGACCTTGTTCGGGGATATTAATGAGATGGTCTCCATGTCCAACAAAGGCAAATATATTGCTCCGAAAGAGCATTTCAATAATTCCAATACCACCTATATTTTCAAAGTTTTAGAGCAAAAGGACTCACCCGAAAGGGACACAATTATATACTCCAAAACCTGCGATCAGTGCCCGATAGCAAAACAGCCATAGTCTTGATTGAAGTAACATGATATGCAGTTGCTGAATGATTGACAAAGACATGATTAGAACCAACACCTGATTCGGGTTTTGATAGATGAACCATGAAGAGACTCATCATTTACTTGTTCAACAGCAGCTTGTTGTGGCCGCAGCTGATGTTGTTGTGCTTCTGGTTGCTCTAAATAACGCTGGAGATTTAGAGACTGAAACTTTGAGCTAGTATTTGGGAGTGGAAAGGGAGGGAGAATGGTGAAGGGTATCCATGGATAGGGAATGCGTGAGATGAAATTCAGTATCAGGCTTAATTACAAAGTAAGAAAGATATATTGTTTCTAACTGAGGGCATGGCACTAAAGCAAGATTTCAGACAACGTACAGGACCACATTCATACTCATCAATCTGCATCAAAGAAGAAGAGATGTAAAACTAGCTGTACTAATAAACAATGAATAACCAACATTACCATTTGCAAAAAAAAAAAAAAAACATGAATAACTAACCAAAGATCACAACAAAATCACTGCAAGGAAAATGGTCAAACACTAGACAAATAAAGATTATTGTTTAAGTAGGATAAATAGCCAGTCAATTCGCTCTCCCCAAGAGTAGAGGGCTTTTGGTAGGGAAACTTTAATGAGTCAAACACTCACATGGTTAACTATAAACTGACAAGTAAATATTTACATTCTCTGTATAGTGTTGAACTGGTAGAGCATCAAACAATTTCTCATACTAGTAGGTAAGATAATACACTCACGTAGAAAAGGATGACTGCAAAACTAACCAGCAGTGGGAGAAGGAAAAGCTAAAGAAAATGGTACCAGCACACATGATCTATGTATATATATTTTCCTTAAAAGCTGCAAGTCCTTCTGTCAGCCCAAAGAATGCTTAAGATCAAGTATAAAGCACATTGTGAAATGATCTTAAAACCCGGAACTAAAAGTGTTGCACAATGCATCAACAACTCACTGAATGTAATTTAAACCCGTAAACTAGGAGCAAAACAGGCTGAATGTTTTGTGTCGCTTAGTTATGGCACTTCAGTGCAGTCACCAAGGCGCCAGATATTATTATTTGTACCTTTGTGCTTATAATTGTTATTCTTGAAAAACGAATACATGTTTGCATCTTTTTCTTCATTTGTGCCTTTCTTCATTAAAGCCTGTGATTTACGCTTAAAACCCCCAACAAACCTTAGCACTTTTCGCCTTTTATAATGCTACTTGGCGAGAGCGGTACTAGGATCAGTGATACCATGGACATTCCCAGTATTACATACTTTTTCAAGACAGCACCTGTGAGCTTTGAAAAGCATTACTCATCTCAACTCTCAAGTTAGCATAAAGGAAGAGGATTAGGATAAGCTGACAGTCATTGTAAGAATAGACTTAATATCTTATATCTAAATATTAAATTTAGTTGGAAACCGATACAAATTAAGTTGAAGAAATACATGAAATTCATTTCTTCTACACCAACAAGTTAAGACTTTGATGTGTAATTCATCAGTTCAACTTGCAAGCGTCTACAATCAAATTTACCTCCAAGAAATCTCATTTGTTACAAATTCTACAATGCAGTACAAGTTATATGTAGCTGGTGCAAGTTTTGTAGCAGGGAGTAGTTTTGTAACTCATTCTCCAAGTAGAAACTTTATTTTACTTTTAAATTTTTTTAAAATCAAGAGATCCCCAATGGCCAATGGTGCATCGTTCAAAACTCGATAGATAATCTGCCCGCCCTTTTGTCCTTCTCCACTTAAACACCATTCTGTCAGCCACAAAGTGAACCTCACTCACACATCATAAGTCGTGCTCTTACCACTAGACCAAAGCCTAGGGGGCTTCTCAAGTATCACAGTTTTTTACGAAAATGATTCAACCAGAAGTACCCCATTTTAGGTAAAGTTTTCTAGTTCACCATCTCCCCTCCCCCTCCACACGACACAAAAAATGATTAAAAGCACCAAAATCTTTAAAGAAAATAGACTAATATAAGAAAATACACATGATTATGCAGGGTCAAAACACAATACAAACTACTCTAACCCCCTATTGATCATAAATGAACTTATAATATCAAACCCATCATTTTTTAGCATTACCCTTTTACCAAAACAAGAACATAAGGCATCACAAACAGAGTTGACAATAACAAATACAAGTCAACATTATATATTTGTATATGGTTCATATAAAACAAACCCCACATGCATATATGGCTACCCCATTTCATCCAAAGCAAAAAGGCATCAAATTTGTTTCAATATGTAATAAACATCCCAGTTCAACATCCCAACACTGAAAAAATAGAATATATACAAGAAAATGTACTACAAATGAAAGAGATAAATTAAAATTTAAAGGAGAAGAGAATACATACATGAAGGAATGGAGACTGAAATGGTTCTTGAATCTTGGAATTTGGGGTTTTGAATTTTGTAGAGAAGAGTAAAGGAGAAAAGAAGTTCGGTTCTTGGAGAAATGTAGAGCTATTAATTTGGACTTGGTTTTATGGGACTTTTTGGGTAGGTCCATACAAACACGCGCATTACTTGGTTCGAAAGCAACAAGGACTAGTTTTTTTTATACTCTATCCGTCCAATTTATGTTACACTTTTCGTATTTCAAAATTCAAATAAATCTATTTTTATTGTAAATTTTTAATATATCTTTCAAATATTTTGAATTGTCAAATATTGAACTTATAGTATTTTCGTTTACATAAATTACAAATATATAAATTTTATTTCAAAAAATTGAAGATTTCATGCAAATTCTTGTTTAAACTTAAATTATTTGACTTGAAAAAGCGAAAAGTATCACTAGAACGGATGAGGTAAAAGAAATTCTATGAAATCTAACTGTCCCCAAAAATAGAGAAATAAAATTGCATGATTGGAAAAATTGATGAAAGAAAATTCTTGATACTATTATATGAAAAGAATATACTTCATCTATTCTATACTAAATGAATTTTTGAGCCAATGCATACCTATTTAGAAAAATATTTAAAGACATACTTTTATCTTTAAGTCATAATTTTCACTATTACTCTTTGTGAATCATAAATATAACTTTGTAAATAGTGTAATTTATCTCCTAGAAAATATAAAATTTCAATAAATGAAAGGACAAATATAGGAAAAATTTCAAACATTTATCTTAAATTTTGAACAATTCAATTATTTTGATCAATGAAAAAAGACTAAAAAATTTAGTTAATATGAAATAGAGGGAGTACTTTTTTTATCATACGTGCTCTTGATTTTCCTTAACTGGTATTAGAGTTTATGTTTTTTTTCTATAAATTTATATATATTTTGGAGAAAGCATATTTTCTTCTTATGAATTTTTTTTTTAAAGGTTTTGTATAGGGATAGTCACGATTTGAATAAAAAACAAATTGAAAAATCAAACCAAATCGATTTTATTTGGATTTGATTTAATTTTGTTAAAGAAAATGAAGAAATAATCGAACCGAACCGACAAATTATATACATATATTTTATAATTTTATATAAATAATATATTATTTTTTATAAACAATTTTAGATATAAGCAAAAATGTCCAAGGTGAGAGTATTTATCTTGTTAGTTTCATGCATTACATATTGAAGCAAAATATTACACTCAATAACCTTGAAAACGAATGATCTTGAACTTTTGATCGCACCTTATCCCACAGACAAATTCAAATGAACAATCAGAAGTTCCATTTATGAGATAAAACTTGTTAAGCTTCTTGGAGCAAGCGGGGTCAAAAGTTCAAGTTCATTCTTGTAAATCACACAAAAATGTTCACATTTTCAAAAGTCCATCAATGTTGTTCAAAACAGGAACCAAAAAAAAGAAGAGAATCAGAATGGGAAATAGTTTATAATTAACTGGCTGTGTGCCACCAAAACTATATTATTCACCAAAACAAAAGCACTTATTACTTGATAAATAATATTAAAAAAAATGAGCATGAAGTCAAGTCCCAATGCGAGTACTGGACACTGGATGAGGGACCAACTACTTCTGCAATTACCAATAATTCTAACACTGCCTTCACTTTCTAAAGCTTCTGAGATGCGAAACTGATCGACTCAGTGATTTTACCTACTGTTCTCATTGCTGAACCAACATCAAGTTGATCAAGTGCCTTGAGGAATCAACAACCTTACATGTATCTAATTGATCTTCTTAAGGCAGTTAACATATGTGTAACTTGAGAAAGAAACAAATAGCTTGCGAAACCTGAAAAAGGCAAACCAAAAGATAGTCACAAAACATGTAATGTGTGTGGATAAAATGTTTTTGGGAAGACTCATCTGGCTAAATACCGATGTCTTAGTCCCAAGATCGAGTGATATCAGCAACAAATACATCAAGGACAACAGTGTGATGGCTTGCAATCTAGAGGGCTAGATGTGTCTTACGGATTATTTACTTTATATTTGATTTATCTTCTCCCTCCCATAATGGAATAAACCACTACTCCCCAAAGACGAAGGGAAATGAATGTCTGGAAAGCGAAGCTGAGATTGAAATGACCCTTTGTTTTTTTTCCCGGACTTTCTTATACGTGTACCATCTTAAGCAAGACAATATAGCAAAGGTATTACATACCAAACCCACTGGCTCTTGTGCTGAGCCATTGCAGCTAAGCTCCTTCTGGGATGTTCATTTAGCAAGCAATGCACCACTCCACTTAAATGGAACTTGGCAGATAGGAGAGACAACCATATGTCAACTGGTCCACTGTACTTGCGCAATATGTTAGTGCTAACCTGAAAATGATTAATCACAGCTCCCAGTTAAAAAATTCAAACCATCAAATTGAGCTATATAGGCAAAGATTCCAACCATAGTCATAGAAATGCAAAACCAATTAACATTTGAATTCTTCAAGCTATGATACTCCCAAGAAAAAGATGAGCTTAATTACAAGGGATGACATGATCAGTAAAATTTGTATAGTCGACTCCAACATGCTTGGAATTGAGACATAGACGTAGTTGTTGTATGATATTCCCAAGAAACTAAAATAAAAATGTACAAGTAGAACCAAAGGTAGTGAGACAAGGGAAGAACTCACAAGCTCCCAGGCTTCAACTTCTTTATGTGAAGTATCTTGCAATAGTTTTCTGCAAATGAAAAAAACCATTTTATCAAGATGTGCTACAAAGTATGGAAATTGAAAGGTATTTGTTTTGTTAAAGTAGTAATTTTATCAACAGCATGGGCAGTTGAAAGACATAAAATAGTGGTGTGCCTTCTATGTTTTAAGCAGTAGATATTGCAAGGAAATTTAATTAATAAATAAAGCTACTAATTCTAAGCCTTACATGTTTCACTACCAAAGATTTTAGAAGACTAGTGGGAGAATATGCTACAACAACAATTACACCTCGATCCCAAACCCAAGTTGGAATCGGCTATATGAATCCTCACTAACCATGTCACTCTAGTTAAGCTCAGTTTAGGCAGAAATAATACAACCAGTAAAAAAGAAAAATACGTACTAGATTTCTTTATATTTTCTACTTTCTACTGGTATATAAATCTATGATATGACAAAAAGACTCCAAAAATCATAGGAACTAAAGTAAACATACAAATATGGCTATCATAGCGGGAGAATTATGGTTAAGTTACTTTGCTGTCATGAAGAAGATTTAGTTTGAAGGCATAGATCTACAAAAGTGTCCAACTTATCAACGTTTCCTCGTCATACAAAATACACAACATGTTTATTGGCATGTCAATCAATTATAAATTCAACAAAGAAAAGTACAGAATCCCTTATAATGATGCCTGTTCTGAAAACCTAATCAAGTAAAAGAGAGATATCAAACTAGAAAGAAATAGGATGATTATGAAACTTTGCTAGTATTAAATATCACTGTCTATACTAATTAAATCTGTTTATAAAATCTGCAAGAGCACATCCAACTAATACCAGAATATATAGTGACTAATTTCATTTTACAAAGTACTATCAATGGCTACCAGAATATGATGAATAACCTACCTTACACCTTGATGAACATCTTGATGGTTACAGTGACCTGAGACTCCATAATTATCAAAAGTTATGACCTGAAACAAATGTCCATGAGATGAAAAGGTGACATGATAAGATTTTCCTCTGCTCACAAATAACTCTTAAGGCAATCAGGCAACAATTGGATAAAAACACAAAGGAAACAGATATTACAAAATGAAAAACTGACAGCAAATTTATTTGTGAAAAGAAGCATCATAGGAACTATTGAGACTGTAATATTCAGTGTTAAAATAAAATACTACACTTATTACAGTATTTTAAAGTCTTGAGCATTTTCTTAACGCAAAATTTATTGTCTAGAACATGAAATATGAAATAGGCAACTGCTGCCTTAGTCCTAAATTTGGAACTTAGTGAGAGTTACCTCCATCTTTCTTTATGTAGTTTGACCTTCCTTCAACATTAAAGTTGCATAAATACAACAATCTATCACTTAAAATTTTACACATGTTTCAAAGGTACTTTGTATATTTAGTAGACTCCAGGTAAGGAATATGTAAACCATTCTGGGTTCTCTGCTTAAATTCCAGATTGTAGGCGTCAATGAAGTCATAATAATGGATTCTTCTGTATAAATTCCAATTAAGCAGGGGGTAAATCAAATCAAATTGATTCATGGCATCTGAAATAGGAATAATGAAAAATATATTCTATATATGCAACTAAAATGAACAAATAACCTAAAGGATATATCTTCAGATCAAGATTTTAGTCTAGCTAAGTAGAAAAGCCACTTATACGGTGTCAACAGGAGGAAGCTTGAATAAGCTATCAAAGAAGCACAAGCTACTGAAGATTATGTGAAAGGCCATCTTAGTTGAACAAGATAATTAACTGAACAAGCATGAACTGGACAACGCTAGAACATACATCAGATCTGTTGAGCTGCTGGATTAGGAGGGGAGGCAGTAAGAGTCAAAAGAGATGGTGGAAGCTAATACCATCATGTGTATGGTGGTCAGTCTGAAAGAAGGAAATAGAAGATGTTTTGAAGATAGATCCAATTCCATCCACAAAGTTAAATAGAATTGTATAGTATCTCTACTTTTTTGGTGTAAAAAGCTTTGTATAGATGTATAGATCAAATTATAGATTTGATAGGAAATCTGTAATTATCCCTTTTTGGAGGTAGCCAGCATACCCTTAGTGCTGAAGAATTCAACCTTCCCAGTTTCAAAAAAAAATTAACTGCAATCACTTACCAAATCAATTGCACAATTGACAATTTCCTCCTTGATAATCTTTGACAATAACTTCGAGTTCCATGATTTGCCAAAACCATCCTAGTCAGAACTAGGTATTAGAACTCTGCTTAAACATTAAGAACATAGAGATATACCATTCTGATACAGCAAGAATACCTGCAGATCTGGATGGTCAAGGACTTTCACTTGCTTTTGTGGAACCTAGATGAGTAAATTAATAGAGAACAGAAAGATCAATGACTCATATCTGACTAGCTTCTCCAACACTTTACACAAAATTCCGTTATAGTAATTCGCAGAAATAGAGGAATGCAGGATTACATGAAAGATGACAGATCTAGCATTAAAGTTCACTTCACCTTAAGTAGAATTGAGGCTAAATAAAGCTCTTCTTTTCTAACATTGCCCATACCATCTGCATTACCTATATTTCAGTACAATGCAACAAAGAAGAAAAAAAATACTGAAAGTTAGCTTCACTAATAGACTCTTGGTTATCTAGGATAAGGATTGCTAAAGAACAGTTCTAGTGATTTGCGTTCTGATCATTTAAACATTCTACACTTAAAAAAGAACTGCAATAGTTCAAATTCAGAAAGCGAATCTCAGGTTTAACAACACTGCTTGAATTGGATCATACTTTTAAGAAAAATCAATGGCTAAAGTATTTCAACCGGTTCAAAAATCAACTTATTCATTTTCAGTTTTACTTTTTGTGTCTTGAGACATATATCTGGCAACCAAAATACTCATGCCACTAAACAATAGGCATAAGAGAATTTTTTTTGATTCAGCATCTGCAACAAAAATTGGAACATTCTAAAAACCTTACCAGTTGACATGCATAATATGTGCAAATTACATCCTCTCGAAGACAAATAATTAAGGGTTGGAGTAAAGAACCTGCAGTATAGAGTAAAAACCATCATAAGTAATTATCATCGCAATAGTAATGCTTCATACAGCAAATAGATACAATATTGGTTACTTAATTGTATCATATGTGGGAACTGACATAGAGAGCTATAATCCTTGTTACCAACTACATTTTTTAACACAATTTGCAAGAAAAAATATCCAGGAAAGGATGCTTCTCTAGAACAAGCCTTAAAAAACTGATAAAATTTAGAAAAAGAAAGGTATAGCATTTCATTAGGTCATAGATTTTCAAGTATCATATGTATCTGGACATCATATGCTTAACAAAACAAACCAAAACAAAAGGTTTGAAATCATCATTTATATCAAGACAAATCATATTTCAGTTCTTTAATAACCTATTTAACAAAGGGGTCATAATTGAATCTTAGAGTTTAGCCCACCAAATTTCTAGTCCACCCCGTTTCATGGACTTTATTATTCTATGAATGTGTGTTCAACTATGAGCTTAACTAATAAAATTGTGTATCAATTGAGCAACTTTATGTTAGTGTATAACTAGTGATACATAGGTCTCTCATAATCTTGATCAAAATTATCGTATAATTCCAAGTGTCTTAGCCTGCAACTCCCTCTATAGCAATTCAAAAGTTTGCATTGCTCAGAAAGTTTATGACAGGAACAAAGAACAACTAAGTTAACATGTTCAACCTTACATAGACTCATCATCAGGATGGGCAATAACCAATAAGACATTTCTGTTGCGAAAAACTCCACCTGAAACATAAAAAGAATATACATATTAAGAAAGGAAGCAATTAGCTGTGGAAGAAACACTATAGGGAAAGTTGTATGTATGCATGTATTTAGATTCTAAGAGAATAATTCATAACATCACCGAGGCAGCCAGTAAATACAAAAGAAAACAAGAATTGACATTTTGTAGAGAAGTCACCCATACCATCATTTAAAACTGCAGCTTGTGAGGCAGAGAGAGATTGGTGGAGAATTTTAAAGAGTGAAGCCACCCACAGCACAACCAATGTAATGATGATTACTAGCCACTCCATTTGATTTTTTTGCTAGCAGAACTACAGATAGCACAGAATTGTATCTGCATGCAAATCTAAATGAGTTGTATTACTAAAACCCATTATGGGCAAGTGCAAGCGGTACTTAAAAAGGAGAAATCAAACACCAATAATTCAAGGACATCATGGATACTACCAACAATAAACAATATCTCTACATTAAAATCATTTTGGACTACACCTTGTCAAAATAAAGTACGTTTGAATGGTTTTGGGATGTGTCTTCTATCAAAAAACATAAAAAGAAATAACAGTTAGTAAGAGAATTATACCCCTTAATTTTAACCATAAGCCATAACTATTAGGGGTCGTTTGGTTGGGAACCAAGTTATCCCAATTATCCTGGGATAGTTATCGTGGGATTACTTATTCCACCATATATATGGGATAACTTGTCCCATCACTATGGTATAAATGGTGAGATAAGTTATCCCAAACATAGCAACCAAACAAGACATCAAATTTTTATCCCATGACTATTTTTTATCCGGGACTATTTATTCTTATCCTCACACCAAGCGACCCTTACGTTTCGAAAGATAAAAAGGAACCATTACCAATTTTCTTCTTTGGAACAAGGATGTTGGATCTAGTACACAGAAATTAGAACTGATTTAATCTTGTTGTGCCGTTTACAAACCCTGCAAATATATTAAGCTTATTTACATCATTATGTTACGGATTCAGAGACGCCCTTTCTTTAAAGAGGACAAAAGAAAAGGAAAATAAAAAGATTAAATTTGGAAAAACTAATATGAACTCATTCTTATAGTGACATAATGTATAAACAACCAGATAAATTATCTCTTCATAAAGCAAATTTACAATATAAGTTCTTGCAATTCCAATTGAACCTTGTTTGGTTGTTTTAACTTCCAGATTTGACTTTGATTTGAATATGTTCTTTCTTATTATCCTCAAAGGTTCCAAATAAGAATTAACACTTCATTTTGTGCATCTTGATTCAGATTTGCATCTGTGTTTGTTCCACTTTCTTTTCGCCACACATATTTTGCTCTTTTTCCAAGTATTTAGTTTTGTCATGCATAATTGAGTTTGATTTATTTTAACTCCGGCAAATACTAAAAGATGTTTGGATTTTGCCTTCTTATGTATTACATTTGTTTATACAATTTGCATTGGAACTGATTGAGAAATATTGTGCTAGTTTGAGGAGTCTGTTATAATATATAGACCTATAGTCAAGTTTTGGTATAGGAATGCATAGCTATAAAAATCTGGGTATTCAAAGCCATAATTTTCTCTGCTTTTGCTTTTCTTGTTCTTTTTGTTTTTCGCAGGACGTGCATCACACTACTCTTAACACATACCTGCCAATGACATAAGAATTAAGAGTCTAGTGGTTGAGAACCCTGAGTTCTCAGGTTCAAAACTCAGCGGAGACAAAAAAAACACTAGGTGATTCTTCCCATCTATTCTAGCATTGGTGGAAGAGTTACCTCAAACCTGTTGTTGGTGGAAGATGGCCAGTATCCCGTAGAATTAGTGGAATTGGTCGAGGTGTGCGAAAGTTGGCCCGGACAACATGGTCATAAAAATAAATAATAAAAACATTAGAGTCAACGAATAGTTCAAGGTATTTGGGTTGATTTTGGATAAGTTTTCTTAAATTAATTCAATTTTTGGTTTGTACATAGTCTAACCTATAACTAAATTGAAACGAATCCACCTTTTTCAATTCAAATTCCCTTATTATAGCATTATTATCCCTGCAGGGTATACTATAGTATGGTTAAGCTTTATGTATTTAATAATCTCAAAATACCATAATACAACAGCAAATGCATTTGAAAAGGATACAGCATAAAGCAAATCAGAAAACATAGGTACGATGGATTCGAAAGTGTAAATTATTAGGGTTTATTAATGCGTTTGAGAATGACAATTGTGTAGTGAACTGTAAAGAAGACGAAATAGGAGTAATTAGCTTACCTGAACAAACATGTATCACCCATGGTGCAAACTGCTACATATGGAATTTTGGGAAAGAACACGGGAATATCAAAAGAGGAAAGGAGAAAATGTTTTTTTTACCACATAATATCAAAAACGCTTATTAAAGCAGGCAAATTATTAGTTTTGAAGCTATTGATAGCTTAAAAACACTTATTTAGGGCCTGTTTGGATTGGTTTTGGCTTTTTTGTTATTTTGGCTTTAAAATAAGTGTTTATAATGACTTTTTAACTTTCCAAACACTATAAAATTATTTAAAAGTATTTTGGCTTAAAAACACCTAAAATAAGTCAATCCAAACGGGCACTTAGTTGACTATTAAAGCTAAATACACCTTGATCTTGCAATATTAGTGACATACACCCCAAAATCTCGTCAAGTTTAGAAGCTCGATTTTTATTAAAAACTTCATGCTCCTACAAGAGTTTGAGACCACTTGTTATGTCATGTGACATATCGGGAGTGTATCGGGGTGTATCTGAGTATAATTAGTCAAGTAATGGCTGTTTTTAATGTTGGCAATAGCTTAAAGATAAACTAATAATTTGCGTCAAGTTTAGTGGTGTTTTTCATACTTCTCTTTTTATATTCATTTATAATGAAAAGTACTAAAGAGTTAAATCCTCTATTTTAATTTATTTATATACCCTTTAAACTTTACGGTTTGAAGTTGATATTAAAAAAATATTGTGTACATGTTTGTCTCTTTCTAAATGTGAGTAATAATAGTTTTGTAGATAATCTATTTTCACTTCTATGCCAATTCTATGCTAAATTTTATATACAAAGGGAATGCTTACCGAAATTTAATTTAGAAATTAGGAGTATTTAGGTCATTAATGATTATTACTTTATTTTCACAAATTATGACAAATTTATTATTTTCATTCAATATTGATTTTATTATTAAATAACTTTAAAAAGTAATAATAGTTAAATTTTCCAAATAAAGTATGGGTTAAGTTGCTCTTGCAACCTCTTTCCTAGTTAAAATAAAAAATGAAGAAACCTATATTCAGGCAAATGATTATTGCATATTCGACCGATTTTCTAAAAATTGCTTATTTTGAGAAACATATTTTTGACAACAAAGAAGTAATTCAAGAAATAAATAATTTATGTTTAACAAATTCATTTGAGTGTATTTGTATCTAACTATCTGATCAATATTTCAAAAAATGTATTTGAATGTCAAATTACAAAAATGATATTTATTATAAAATTAGTATTATTCAGATGAATAAATGATTTTAAATATATTGAAAGAGTTTAGGTAAGAGTTCATTTATTTAGTTTAAATCTAAACATACAATAAAATACATTAAATTTTAATCAATATAGTTAAACAAAAAGAAAGAAGGGAAAACTATTGTATATTTATATTTGAGAGACACATGTATTAAATAAATGATAAATATTTTTTCATAAATACAAGTGTCTGAAACCCAACTTAAAACTACAGAGACTAAGCCAACATGAGTTTGCAGTGCATTGACTACTTCATTTCTTAATCGCTAGAGTGTAATTCGTAGCCCCAGAGGTGTCGAATTCGAGCCCTGAGTAAAGATACAATCCAGTTCAAAGCAGCAGCCCCAAATGAGCAATCTGGATTTAGTCGGGGCTCCGAACACCGAGTGGAAACAAAAAAAATAATAAAAAGCGGCTGTTAAGCTTTAAAATAGGTAAATAAAGAGATTTCTTGTAGCATAAACTATTTCATTTCTGACTCATATATGCACAGAAAGCCTCGCCATAAAATAGAACTGGAAAAGAACTCAAAACTAGAGGGAAAAGGTAATCTTTACCCTTTCCTAAAATGCATAAAAAAATGTTAAAAGACTGGCAAAGCAAATTATATGAGAGGATAATATATCCATTGATTACATCTAAATTGAAAGCCAAGGCCATTTACCTACAACAGATCATCATCATCATCATCCCCACTACTAAAGGATTCAACAAGCTCACTGTCATCTTCATCTTCACCATCTGTCACAATCTCCAATATACCTCCACCACCAAAGTCCACACCATCTACAATGAAGTCTCCATCTTCATCTTCTTCGTCATCAAGCTCACTCACACTATCATCATCATTGCTCAAATCATCTGCATCGCTTTCACCGTCCCCATCAAGATCCGTTCCAAGGATTGCTTCCTCGTCAATGTCATCATCATCGTCTTCATCCTCATCTTCACTTTCAGCATCATCAGGGTCTGAATCATCCTCAGTTGGCCTCCTCCGACCAATTTCATACACCCTAGCAGAAGAGTACATCTCATCTTGGTCATCCATTGTGACCAGCCCAACAAATGAATCAGTTGGCTCAGTCGCAAAGTCAAGTACACAACGGTCGACTGGAATGGTTGCAATGTCAGAGTAGTTAACAGCATCCACCGTACGGAAAGCAGCAAAAAGAGGATGTTTAACACGACGTGTCTGGAATGCGGACATGACATCCTCAAGATTTCTTCTCAAGATGGCATATATCACATCACCACTTGCATTAAATGTTATTACAGTCTGGTCCAAAGACGGTACACTTCGCAGAAGCCTGAAGTTCCGCAAATCCCATACCTCAGAATTTATGATGACCTATCCAAAAAGACAACAGTTTCAGCAAAGGTAAAACCAAGGATCCACAAAGGTGAGAATAAATGAAAAATTGTTAAAAAGGATTTAGCATCAGGCCTATAATACTATCCACCCAAAGGAAAATGAATGGAATGTCTTTACCTCATTGCCAGCAGGATGAAAGCCCCCGCCACCATAGTCGGTAAATTGATCAAAACGATGAATTGGGCCAGAACCACGAGTATCCCATAAGACACCGTTCCAGAGAAGCATATTGTCTGATGGGCTAAAATGTGCAAGGGAATACATATGTCCTCGGCCTGAAGGAATATTGGATGAGTCTGTAAGTTTCAGTTCAACTTGGCAGGTTTGAGTGTCATACAGAAGAATCTCGCGCCGAGATTGCTCTGCAGACAATGCAGCAAATGTTGTACGAAATTGCTAAATCGAGCAGCTTTACAGCCTTCAAATGAATGCTTAGGCCCAGCTGAAACAAGTTGCATCCCATAACCGCACATCGTGAGCACTTGAAGACAGGAGAAGCTGTGTCTCAACAGAAAGGTAGGACTGTAGAAGTGTTAAAGGTGCCTGGTGACTGGTGAAGCTTTCTAAGATGCTGCTGCTGTTAGAGTCAAATATTTTCAGCTCTCCAGAATGGGTGCCAGCAGCAATTTGCGAAGAATCTCCATAAAGAGACACATGTCAATAAGACACCAGCATCATCCCGGCAAGTGCGCCATGGTCTAAATCTACTGTAGGCGAATTATCGATCCTTACGCTTTCCGTATCCCACCATTCAAACTTCTAAAATCACGAGTACTAAGCCGTGATGTCACATTTGATGGTGCATCAAGGCCGTTTTGGTTCAGGACAGGCGTGAGGTGCAAGAGCGAAAGAGGAGGTAACGTTGTGATGGGAGCAGGACATTGGCGATGCTGGTGCTTCAAGTACTGAACAACCACAGAGTCCAAGGTCAACCGCTCCGCATTTGAGGTTGTGAGTCACTTAGAAGACCATGTTGAGAAGGCGACACCATAGGAGTATCATCACCTTCAGTTGGAAAAGCACTTGAGCCAGGTCGATTATGGATCTCTCTCAAAGTAGAATTTGGTGTTGAAGGCACATTAGGATCTGATGGTAGACCACTTCTACGGGCAATTTGGAGTGACACAAACCGGAGATCTGACTGTATGTTCACCAGTATTGAGTCAGCTTAACTGATGCTACTGATCCACCTTCCTTCAGATCAGTTAACTTGCGTTTCATTGGCAATACAATGGGAGTTTTAAACATGATGTCTGGATCTCCACCAGATTTCACTGTAGATAGTGATGGAGTTTCTGATGTAGCTACAGGTGTGGCACACTTTTTCGAATTACTGAATTTGCAGCCTGATGTAGATGGAGAGACTTCAACAGGAAGAGATTTTGAGGACACACTACGCGAAGATGAGAAGGCCAGCGGCTTCCTTCTTGAAGAACAGACAATTGACTCAGATTTCAATCCGCCATCCTCATCCAATGACGGAAGTTTCGGTTTAGCTGACAAAAATCCTCTAGGTGCACGACCAGATGGCCACTGAATATGAACTGACGATGTCTCCTGCCCTGATGTTTGATGTGCCAGAGATGATGGAGCAGCTAAAGATGGCAAAGGTGTCAACTGAGCCTCCTTAAGAAGCATAGTTGCAGTGTCTGTAAGACCAGAAGCTTGTAGGTGTTCATGGATGAGGAGTAAAAGTTCCCTGAACTCGAACATAAAGGAGGTCAGAAACTAGTATATAAGGTAAAAGAAGAAAACCATGTTGCTCAAATTTACATTTGGAGCAAACGCCAATTACCTTGCATGATATGTGATCGGAGTAGCAGCAGCTATAGCAGCTCTCTCTATACGCCTTAATGTTGGGGTCGCAGCATCTGTAGCAGCCAGAGAACTTGCACGGCCCGAATTAGTTACAACCTGCAAAACAATTGAAAAAGAACCCATACTCCTGCAAATTAACAAAGAGGAAAAGGAACGAAAGACAACTCTGCGGAGTACACTAGAAAGATAAATGTATAAGCAACCTAATAAACTATTGTCATCCCAAATGCCTTGACCTACTCTTTTGTTTTTGTCATGATATGTAGTTAATTCTGATCCTTAGGTCGAAAACTTCCTTTCTCCAAAAATTAAACTGAAATGAACTGATACAACTGCACATTATGATAATGATGATGAGCATCTTGTTCACATTACTAATCAACCTCTGTTTTTTTTTTAAAGTGGTACATGTTATATAACAACTAATCAGCCTCTTTACATTTCAAAAATAGTAACACTTTTCTATCTAAAACCAACAATAATCTATTCACTTTTCTCCTCACCATTTGCTTGCTAATCAAACCAGCTACCTTATTCAGCGTGAAAATGGTACTTAACAAGTGTGTGTGTGTGTGTGCGCATGCATGTAAAGTAAGCCAGCATTAGAGATTATAGATATATTCTTCAAAATTATTAGTGTAATGCACATAATCACGTATAGTCATGAAGAAAGCATGGCTTAACAAAGAGTTAAGAATGGAGGGGGAAATATTCTTAATAAGATTAACACTTGAGACCTTACAAAACGAAATCCAGATGTGGAGAAGTGAAATGCTGAATTACAGGAATAAAACAGTTACTTCTCTTTCCCCTCCCATTTCCCTTCATCCAAAGAGATCATCAAAATGATTGTCCCATTTCTTTGCTTTGAACACAGCAGAAAACCAGTGAAAATGCATCCCTCCCCTTAGTCCCTCAATCCCTCGTCTTCCTTTGCCCCAAAGAGTTCATCAAAATAAAAAGTATCATCCAACTTCTACCCAAGCCCCCTTTTTTTCACTCCACTTATTAAGAAATTATACAGAGAAAGAAATAGGTACTGTTTTCTTACCCCAATAAGCTCAATAGCCACCTGTGCAAGTTCTGCTTGCCACCGGTTCTGTTCACTGCCAGGAGTCTGATTTCCTGAATCTCGTATGAGTTCTGACAACTTTTTCCCAACCTAGACCACAAAAGAACAATATATTTAAAGTATATCTGAACATCCAGCACCAAAAGAACAAATCTTTCAAACTGATATCGCATAAATGGTCATCCACAGAGTCTTGGATATATTGATTTTAAAGTTCAAGAAAAACTTAGAAAAAATGTTAAATGTTCGTTCTACTCGGTTTAACTACATTACTACATAATTCAGATCTGCCCTAGCTGCAATACAGAAGTAGGTAAAAACCAAAAATGCTTTAGGATCAAGTCAAGTCACTCATTAGCATATCCCCCTGGAAACGAGGAAAACAACGAATAACAATAAAGCAACACAGATATCCTGAAAAATCTGAAAAGGTAGCGCATGCATGAAACTAAGAGATCATTTGGATTTAGCTTCATTAAAAGCAATTGATGAATATACCTTGTTGAAGAACACTTTTAGCTTTTTAGGTGTTGAAGCTGATTTTATAAATAAATAGTTAGGTGCTTTAAGAGAAGCCCTGAAATAATAGTAAGCAGCTAGTGTGTGTGGAAAAAAGCTCAGCGGTTTATCTGTTAAAATGACAAAAACATCTTAACAGATGACTAAAATATCCTTAAATCTATTTACAAAAAGATAGATTTGAAAGTATCTTTACATTAAAAAAAGAACTAATAATGCAAATAGAATAGAGATATAATTAGAAGTTATGCTTACGAAGAGTATTTATTAGGGATAACATAGTAAAAAGTTTGATCAAACCGAAAGTGCTTACAAGCTATAAACCATAAGTTAGGGGTGACGTCCAATGTCTTTTGGCTGATTTTAATATACAAGCACGTGGCATATAAACATTTTTGGTATTCACATTTTCTCTTAACGACTAATTGCAACATAGGATCAACCTTTTAACTATTTCAAGAAACATCAAAGGTGAAAAAAATGTTAGAATCAATGACTGCAGCAAAAATCACATAAACCAGTTATCACACCAACCCTTAAAATCAACAATGTCAACCATGCAGGAAACAGCAATTATGATGTCAGACCAACCTACCTGAAGTTTTGTTAATATATGTGCAATAGTATCATCTCTTGCCAAACCAAGAAGTACTCGGCAAGCAAGAGCACGAAGACAGTCAATTGCAGCTGGAGGAGTAACTATCCGTGGCTGGAGGAGCTGCAGGAGGACCTTAATACCATTGTTTGCCCGAACAGCTTCTCTCGCTTGACGGTAACATTGTTCAAGTTGAGCAGCAAGGCCAGCACAACCAGCTCCTGCACCTAGTGATATTCTTCGGTCTCCAACTAATCCTGATGTCACTGTAGACACAGGCCCTTGAGAAGTGCCACTGACCGCAGATGTGCCAGGAACTGCTGTGCTTCCACGGTCTGATAAAGTAGATTCTCTATTTTCATTCTGACTGGAGATATTAACAGCTCGATCTGGAAGAAACCGCTCTGCATTTCTGTCCCTGGTCTCGCTCCGGTCTGCATTCCGGTCTCTGGTCTCCACACCAGGAGTATTTGCAGATTGGACAGCATTGGTTTGCTGTGCTTGTGTAGATACAGATGGTTTATTGCTGATTGAAGGTGGAGGACACACGAGACAAACTAACACATTCAATGCTGCTTCAACAATCTACCAACATCAAAAATAAATGGATAAGCATCTGAATAGCTACAACGAGAGAATGAAAAGTGTATTAAGATCATACCTCAGGTTCTACATAACCGGCACTGTTAGCTGCATCCAATATAACAGCTATACCCACACGATCATTGCTTAATGTTGCATTTACGATAAGTTTACGGCTGTAAGGTACTAAAGTGACGATATGAAGTACACCAAGAGCATACTGAAGCAAGTCATGCAAATAACGCTCAACAGGTGGAGCCTACATTTGAAAAAATAGTAAGTAAACCAGAAAGCAAATGCAGGTAGAAAGAATGAACAATTTATAAAAGTATGTACTACCTGACATAATTCCAACATTGTAATATGCCCATTGCAATTTAAAAACTTGTCAACTACAGGCCAGCGGGCTCTAACAGCTGCAGGACCAAGTCTCCGATCTTTCTGGATTAAACGGAAAACTGCATCCATAGCCTCATTACTAATGTCAAGAGGCTTAGACGCAGCCCTAACACTTGGGATATTTCGTCCAGCACTGCGAACACTTTTATTAGGGCGAATTGAATCCACCAGCAAGAGAAGATGTGCTCTGAAGTACTGTCGAAGTGCGACACATGTGTGATATGCTATCTGCTTTTCAGAAGCAGTAAGCACCTCTGGTGGTGATCTGTCACTCCGTAATGACCCTGAAGCAGTTAATGCCCCCGAAGAAGCTCCAGACCTCACTAATGCAGCATCTTGCAAGAGATTAAGCATTTTCTGTAAACCATCCTGAGCATCAAAAGAGTCTACGACAGCTCTGAAAACAAATGCAGCCGCAAAAAATAAGGCAGAATTTTTTCTGGCTAAATCTTGAGGACATTCAAGAAGCTGAAGCGCCAACTCAACCACCTGATGGATAATGCTTGAAGGAAGAGTACAAACACGTTCCATTATTCCCTGTGAAATCAATTTTCTGAAGTTATTGAGTCGGCAACTAAAATTTCAAGAACCACAATGAATCAAGATTTAATGTACACAACCAAATTATAACACTAAAAGGAGTAGAAAAATGGAGAGACAGTTACCTGAATTGACCCTATAGCGAATAAGCACGAAGAAAGGCCACAAAAAGTCTGAGGAGCTCTTGGGGCAGCAAGCAATTTTTGCATGCCGCCACGATCCACAAATACTGCAGCAAATTTCCGATGTGCAGCCAAAGCACAGATCAGCTTCAGAACATCAGGCAAAAGAAGTGAAAGTTTGCACCTCTTTATGCTTGGAATTACGTTGCAGTAGCCCAATACACACGTCTACTCCTTTTTAGTGCAACACAGGACCAAGAACTTCAACATACTCTCCCAAAATAATAAGACACTGGATGCAGAACTTCTCGCAACTTTGCAAGAGAGTCACTATCAGAATGAAGAATTCATCAACATCCTCATTTGCTTCTTGCGCTGTTGCTTTTATATCTTGTGATTCACCTTCAGGAATAGCACTCCTACAATATATCAGCACCACATTAATATAAATTAACTGTAAATCAACAGAAAGTAGCAGATGAATGCAAAATAAAATGTCTTCCCAGTCATCAATCAAGGATTGCTCATATAAAAAATGACACACCAACCTTGAAACTTCAACAGCAATAGCAGCATCAATGACTGTAGATGCAGCTTTTGAAGCAGCCAAAACTGCAGCCTCCTCATCATTTGACTTCTTAAATTCCTGAGATACAGAGATAACATAGAAATGAGATGGTCTTAAGATAAACATCAATATAAACTGGATAAGAAGTGAAGACCAACCTCAAAAGCAGCACTCTTGACTACTTCTGCAGCAGCATCACCAGCTGCTTTAACAGCTTCAGCTGGAGCATTAGCTGTTTTTGCTTCTGTTTCAGCAGCTCCAACAGCTTTCTTCACTAGATCTGTGATATCCTTGGAGCCGACTTTACATTCCCGGAAACATTCATCACTTTCATCCCTCTCCATCACAAAACCATCAACATTTGTCCTACTCAAATTCTTCTTGTTATCAGGTGCTCTTCTCAATTCTTGATTCCAGGTTAAATTTCTGCTGCGAGATTGCCCACTCAATCTACTAGCAGACCCTGGAGAGGTCAAAGCTGCTTCATTATCCGGAACACCCTCAGTCACCCTTCCCCGTCCTCTGTGTCTTGTCCACCCACGATTCACCCTGCGTCTTGACAAATCATCTCTAGCACTCTCATCATGTTCGTCTTCCCTTACGGATCTGTTACCAGGCTTTGCCTTTCCGTCACATAAATCTCTAATATGCCATCTTTCTTCACCATCTCCATCTGCCTCATAATTATCATCATCCACAGCCATAGAATCCGGTGGCTCTTCATCTGTCCAAAGTTCATCCCCACGCATATGCCTACTGGCACTTCTATCGCGATCCTTATCCAGAACTTGATCACCATGAAGTCCATCTTCCGCTACTCTGGGGATATCCAAATGAGAACTTTCGGCAACTTGCCGGAATCTACTTCTACATTCCTCTCTAGCTCTCACACCAGTACCTGTAGATGATGCTTTGCCATCCAACAAAGATGTTGCATCTCTTTGGCTTGTGGTGGTCTCCCCCAAAATTCTAATCCGAAGATAGTGCATAAGTTTTGCTGGGAGCCCAGATGTTAATACATCTTCGACTACTTGACCACCACTAACATCAATAGAGCAAAAAATTAATAAATTTGCAACAGGAGATGTGTTAAATAACAAACAAAAGGTATGGGCCTAAGAGCATACCTTGCCAAACATACAGCAAGAAGTCCAGTAGAGTAGGTCTTCAGCATCTCAGAATCAGAGGACCTCCGATCACCTGACTCATGCTTCCAATAATGATCATCACCAGACAATCTGGTTGTGTCGTCCGTTGTCCAGCTTTTTAAATTTTCCAGCACAGGGTCTTCAAAAACATGTGGATACTGGATTCCATTTGCAATGAATTAATCTACACGAATAACCATGACCAAGAAAATTTTTAAATAAAATAATCAAGAATAGAAGAACTCTACCATCCATGTTAGTGAACAGCTAAAAAGCAGCCTTGCAGCAGCAGCCTTCACAGAAACTGAATATCTCCTCTCAGATAGGAACTTTGAAGATATCAGTTCAAAGAATTCATCATTGTCCTGCAGGGAGAGATGATGGGAAGTGAGTAGTTAATACTGCGACACTCAGTATATGTACAGAAAAAAAAATCAAATAAGTAAAGTAAGAGATTCTAAAGCTACCCGGATAAGGTTCCCTAGCCGTCCAACATTATGGGAAGATCGTCCATTATTAGGAGCAGAATGACCACTCTCTTCCATGTAGCTGCACTTGAAAGAGTGAACAGATATGTCATTTATCTTGTTTAATCTAGTGAGACAAAGCACTGATTTGTTTCACCTATCTGACGAGAAATTGATGTATATGAAAAATGCAAACAAGAAACAAGACCACGCCCCACGTTGTTGCTGTAGACTAAACTCAATTATCATGTTTTTTTCAAAATTTCCCAAGGGAACAGTCGTTGGAAGGTACTGACTTGGAATTTGAATCTGATAACAAAGAAGAACAAAAAAGAGGCAATTGTAGAGAATGATTCCTAATGTCATTTAGCACGTTGTTATAATGTAGAGCTATGTTGCTCGAACTCTTCAAAACCTGTGAGAACTAACTTGATGTACACAGATGTTTCATACCAGCATACTCCTCATGTTTATACATATACAAAACTTCACCCTACTTATCAAAAAATGTCATGTAACACTTCAGTAGTATCCCACTACATATAATAATAAAATTACTATGTGATAACTTCTTGATACCCATCTTAAAACTGTGTTGAGATAAAATAGCACTCTACCTTTCAATTTGCTGGCACCAAACACAACATGCAACATAACAGAGATTTACAGCAGTCAGTTTCTAACAAACATAATCCACATAATCTTAAACATCGCAACAACTAAGAATCATGAATAATATGCAGCACTAATACAAAACCGTCATAAAGGCATGATTCTCACACACCAAAAAATTGCATTCTTCATCACAAAATGGACACTGGGAGCAACTATACTAAAAATGCAATTGAACTAGTTCCCCATCCCCTGTTCCCTTAATTACTGATGTATGCAGTGCTCAGGTCCTTTAATGAAGTAAACCTAAAACCTTTACACAGAAATAAAAAGAATCAAAACTTGAGATCAAGAAATATCATTCAGACCGACCAGTTAAGCCCAATCGTCACATAGAACCCAATATTATCCGGTAAGTACTAGTAGTTATGATTATTGTTTTTACTTCAAATCTACAATATTTTCATTAGAGCATCTTTCACTCTTGTGTATTTCAAACCTGCTTTGAAAATGCTTTTCTTGAGTCGAAGATCTATCAGAAACAATATCTCTACCTCACACAAGGTAGAGGTAAGATCTGAGTACACTCTACCCTCCCCAGACCCCCACTTGGGTATGTTATTGAATTCAAATTTAAAAATTGGTTTTACATAATTTAGCAAAGGGCTAATGCTAACTGGTTTGACTTCATAGGACCCTTTTCACTATCATAAAACCAATAGGATTGTACTTTGAGCAATTGGAAAATTCACTCAATGACAAGAAACGATGGTTTATTTTCCAAAAGCGGCGTAGTAACATAGGCCTTTCTTTTCGTTTCTTTTTATAAAGGTAACATTACTTCTATATATCCACAGGTATACTAGTAACATAGGCCCTTCTCTTGTATAATTATAATATTTTCCACCAAGTATCCAAGTTCCATTATTGAAATGTCTCGGATATAATTTATTTCAATAACCGCGATATCAACTTGCGCGCACCTCAACCAATTTCACGGATCTGGCTACCTCCCACCAACACAAGTACTGAGTAACTATGTCCACTAAGGCTTTGACAGATGGAAGAAACAACCTCGTGATATTTGCCCCTGCAGAGTTGAACCTGGTACCTCATGGTTTCCAACCTACTTCATTGACAACTAGGGCACACCCTTGGGTGCAAAATTTCTCCAAACTACTCCCTTTATTCCAATCCATGTAATACACTTTCATTTTTAGTTTATCACGAATAGAATGATACCTTTCTATATTTAAAAATAAATTAACTTTTAACTTCTCATTTTACCCTTAATGAGATGATTTATAGCTACGCAAATATTTATAGCTTGTTTTAAACCACAAGTTCCAAAAAGGTTTTTTTTTACTTTCTTAAATTGTGTGCCCAATCAAACAACATCACATAAAATGAGATCGAGAGAGTATACGTTTGTGACTAAAAATTTTGATCAAGAATTTTGTTTTGTACTTTGAAACTAAGAAAAGTGGGCGGAACCACATAAGATAGATATGCAAATTTGATGGTTTACTTAGATCCACTTCCAACTTTTCTTTCTCAATCTAATTTAAAAACCCAGTTCTTAGCATTGGTGAATATAATTTAGAAACTTAATTTCTGACATCCTCCAACTTTTTGCCTCATCTATTATACAATATGATAAAATTAAAAATATCAACCAATCTACTCACGGTATTAGGCAATGGTGGAGCAGGACTTTTTAATAAGGGGTTGAAAATCAAAAAAATAGACACAAAGTAGTCAAAGGGGTTCAACATATACTATATATACCTAAAAATTATTTTAACCATATATAAAAATATAATTTTTAGCAGAAGGGATTCGGATGAACCCCTAACTCTAAGGTAGCTCATACTTTGGTATTAGGGGTGTAAAAATGAGTTCAAATATAGGTAACCCCTCCAACCAGCCCTGAATTTTATGGGTTGGGCTAGGGGTGGGCGTTCGGTTCTTCGGTTCGATTTAATCAAATTTCGGTTCGGTTCTTCGGTATTCGGTTTTAGAAAAGTGTGCACCATAGTTCATACCAAACTAGATTGGTTCGGTTCGGTTTTTTCTACTTCGGTTCGATTTAGTTCGATGTTTTTAAATCGATTTTTCGGTGTAAATAAAAATAAAGAGGGAATATGATAAAGTGTTGAGAATTTTTCAATATGATAAACTGTTTCTAGCATTATTAGCATATATGCCATGTTGCTGCTCCAGCGGCCAGCCAACAATATGTGACAGAAACAGCCATCAGGCAATCAACAAACATTGAAAACATGAGGCTGCCCAGGTCTACAAAGACTTGTCCAGTGTCCACACATTTTTTAAATAAAAAAAACACAATACTATCAAACAACACTATCTCTTTGGATACACGATTCAAATTTCAACACATTCAAAACATGATGGGCTTTAGGGTTCACTTTACTGTGTTTTGAACTTGTGTTTAATTTAGACTTTAGACTTTGGGGCTTTAGGGTTCACTTTACTGTGTTTTGTGACTTTGTCACTTAAAAATTGAAATGGGCCGTATTATTAACTAATTAAGTAATATAATTTAAATATTTTTAAATTTATTTAATAAAACTTCGGTTCTTCGGTGCACCGTAATTTCGGGACCCTTGCACCGAACTCCGAACCGAAGATCCGAAAATAAAGAACCGACACCAAATCGAAACACCGAAGAACCGACACCGAAGAACCGAAATAATTCGGTTCGGTTTGGTTTTTCGGTATTTATGCCCACCCCTAGGTTGGGCTCAAGATAATTTGAATTGGGTTCAATCTCAACCCATTTTAAAAGTATCTTCAATTGAGCCCAATTTAATCTCCAATTTCAACCCGTTTTAAAACTCTTTATTGGCATTGATCTAATACATGTTCCTATATTGAATGTATGAATTACTATCTATTTTATATCTTCTAGGATTTATCTTTCATTTGTAACTTTTTTTTATTTTCTTGAGTTGAAATTCAAATTGTGGTTACAAAAGTAAAATAACAATATGTAAAAATTATTGAGATTAAGTGGGTCAAATTGGGCGGGTCATGACCCAACCCGATTTTTTGGCCCATTTGAGCCCAAAGTAAACTTGGGTAGGCCTAACCCAAACCGATTTTTATTTCAACCCATTTTAATATCTCCAATTTCAACCCAGCCCACCCATTTGACACCCCTACACAATACCATAAGATATAGAAATGTTGACAAAATGTTACGGTGATCTTTCAATGTACCGCCTAGGTTTCAATTCCCCATGTTAGATGCCCTGTAAGAACTTCCGGAGATGTCGATAGAGCGAAATGTAGAGTGTACACAACCCATACTACAGTTAATACAATTAGGTGCAGTTCAACTTGTTGATTAAAAAATAATAAAGGTATAACTCCAAATCTCTACTTGGACTCGAGGCAAAGAAGATAATTCATAGGGGAAGTAAGAATCTAACCAGTCCTGAAACGGTTACTATGTTGACAAAATAATTTTGTAACTTGTGAACAAATGATGTCTGAGTTCATAACTTGGTAAAGATCCAAAAGTTGCACCCTGGTATGGAGGTACACTTCTAGTAAAAGTACATTCATCTCTTCAAGCTCCATTTTAATATGGATATACAAATTGACTGAATTAAAAATGTTTCGTTAACAAACAAAATGATGTCTGAGTTCATTTGGATTGGTTCTCGCACCCCTGCGTCCAGGGCAGGCATCTCCTACCTAAGTTGCTCGGACTCGGGTGCAGGTGTCCGATACCGGTGCGCATCTAAAGGTAGGATCCTTCATGATCTAATTTTTAAGATTCGGGGATATGGATCCATGTATGGATACGGGTGCGGGGATTCGCTTAAAAATAATTAAAATATCTAAAAATAGAGTTATAAAACCTAGATTATGAAATATTATGTGGAGAACTTGAGGAGAATCCCGAAAGGAGATCAAAGGAAAAGGAGTGACATATAAATTTCTATATAAAGGTATTCCATTTCCTTCAATTTCACCTTAGCTTCGTATTGATTCTGAAATCATTAAAATTGTCGATTTTCCCATTGATTTTGGTCAAAGTACCCAAAATAGGTTGACCAAATCGGACCACGGATCCCACACGTATGTGTCGACACGCAGTGCGGCAGAAAGTGAAGAGTCAGAGCAACTTAGTCTCCGCAACGCAAGCACCATTTTTCCGACACCACCCGAAGCAAAAGATTTGTCCATCTAGGTTGAAAATACATGCACAGATAGTGGTTTCCCAAATTTGGCATTGGGCTTTTGATATATCGTCCGGCTCCCCTATGCCTATGCAATTATCTCAACTCCAAGTATAGCTATTGATAGGCATGTAGTTGTAGGCAAGAACTCTTCTTTCTATCTTATTCTTTGGAGTTTGGTCAGGCTGGTAATCCCAACCAATTAACTGGTAGTGATGGAAGCAGAATCCAAAAGCTGCAGTCTAATATGGGAGGGACAATTGTAGTAAAATATTCATCATCAGGATATACAAAATGCGAGAAAGGAGGGCTCTGTTGAGGATAGAGGGGCAGTACTGAGAGAGGCAGAATTTTATAATTGACCTTGTCCAAATAGCACAATGGTGTCACAAAGATGTAAGTGTACTATTTCACGCCAATATAGAAGACATGATGCACCAAGAACCCAATACACCCTTATCTTTTCACAACTAGGACCAGAAACATTAAAACTAAATAAAATTACATGGAACCAGTATCCACAGTTAATTATAACAACAAAGAAGATAAACTAGCAAAGGCACACCCATAATTCACGACATCCACCCCCACACACCCAAACACTACCAATAAGCCACATGTTACTACATTTTTAACTAGGAAAAATTCATCAGAACAAAAAAAAAAGAGAGAGAGAGAGACCAGCATACATATTAACAGAATTCAACTACCCTACTATTATATATCAAAGGACTGAAATACTCCAAAATGCACATAGTAACAGCATACTTATCTGCTTGCTAAAAATTAAATCATCAATAGACATGCATAGACAAACATTGCAGAGTAGAATACTTTCTTTTTTTTTCTTTTTTCTGATGACTGTGGTGTCCGGACCAGTTTTTGCGCACCTCTGCTAATTCCCCGGATACGTGCCACCTCCCACCAGCAATAGGTATCACGTAACTTTGTTTATCAAGGCTAGAACAAATGAGAAGAATCACCTAGTGTTTTTTGTCTCAGCTGCGATTTAAACCTGAGACGTCAGGTTCTCAACCACTTCATTGACCACTAGGCCACACCTTTCTTGTGTGGAAATATACCACAAAATCATACTTCAACCCAAATATAACACAAAATTCACTTCACTTAGACCACACAATTCGAAATCCCCAAAAAAATCAACAAATGAAAAAGAAAGTGAATTCCAGCTCAAGGCATATATATATATATATATAACCATTATATACCTGGACTCTTGAGTTAGAATCCCAGCATCACTAAATTATTACTTTATCAACAAAAAGAAACTGTACCTAGCTTCTTGGGTTTCAAAAATAGAAGAAAGAGCATGGATAGTATTTGGGTTAGGGTTATCAGGCAAGGCAGTTATCTTCTCCATTAACGCTTGTGCCTTAATGATCAACCCTTCACTTTCCGCCTCTTCTTCATCTTCCTCTCCACCTCCCGCTTCTTCTCCTTCTTCCTCATGCTCCTCCGTTGGAGCCGTCTCCGTCTGCCGCTCCTCCTCCCCTTCCGCCGCCAATGATTGTTGTTGCGGCTCCTCCTCCATATTACTACTCAAATAAAAATCACCAAAAAACTCAAAAAAAAAAACTAGGGTTTTTCAGATATGTAGAGAGAGAAAGTGTTCGCGTTAGGGTTGAAGTAACTCTGCAAATACAAATGCTCTATAGAGAGAGTAGAAAAAAAACCCACGCCTCCATGCTTTTGTGTTATATGTGTGAAAACAGCGAAGAAGGAAAGTGGAGTCTCGAAGAATCGTTCGACCCGAGGAACTCATGACCCGACCCGAATGAAAAGCCCAATGAAGTTTTCACAGCAAACCCCAAAGGGTGAAAGTTCACTAATTGGCCAATTTAAGAGTAAATATAGACATGGCCACTTTTTAAATTTTAATCCTGCAAGTTGAAAAAGAGCAGCTTTTGTTAACAAGTTAAAAAAAAAAAAAATCTACCAAAAAGAGAAATTATTTACGAGTGGTTATTCCTTTACTTTCATACCCCTTGTTTTTAACTATTAATTAGTTGATATCATCAAAGTTTATATATAATTTGATAAATATACTATGATGGTATCAAAGAGGAAGAAATAGTGCTTCAGTGAACACACTACTTTGTTACTTCTTAATTCTATTAGAGTATATAACAACTTTGATGGCATCAAGAAGGAAGAGCCCGTGTTTCAGTGAAAAGATTGTTCAATTACTGTTTCGTACTATCTGAGTAGATAGATACCATCAGAGTATATGTATACTACGATGATATCAACATCGGTTTACTAAATTGAACAAGGGGGCAATCAGGTAAATATGAATCCAATCGGAATAAATATACTAGGTTGAGTTCAATAAGTAAATACTTGTCTACTAGGTTCAATTTGTGTAGTTTGTTCCTTTAAAAAATCTAATACTTTTAATGTGGGGAAACTTACCTAAATATACTTTCTTTAAAAAAATTGTACTATTTATTGCTATATAATTTCAATGCATGTATAATTCACTTTTAATATATAGTGCTATATTTTTTAATCAAAACAAACATAAGTTTAAAGACACTTATAATACATTTATATTACATGCAAAACTTACGTTTATACATTGTAAACTATATCTATATTACATGCATAATTTCATTTTTAATACCTTGTATAGGCTTTATATCAAAACAAATATAACATATTTTAATATATGTGTAATACATATATATTGCATATATAATTACTTTTAGTACATTTGACAATAATTATAGATGATAAATAATTTTTAAATATGATATATCAAGATAATAAATAAAAAAAATATGTTTAAAAGCCGTAAATATTTCATAAAAAACTCTCAAAAAGGCAATTATCCCTTTTTTTCATTAAAATTAGTAATATGATGACTTACATAGAGTTGACCAAGGTTGACATCGTTGATCATGATTTGACCAAAAGATACCTTATGTTGATTAAAATTTACTCCTATGTCCATATTTAATTGTCATATTACATCTTTCGAAAGTCAATTTGACTAATTTTCAAAGTTAAATTAGATTACATTAATTCGATATTTTAAACAAAAAAATTGGATATTCAAAAACTATACGGAAAGTACTATAAATTCCAATTTTTTGCATATCAATATGATGAAAAAATACATCATAAAATGTTAGTCAAAGTTATTATTGTTTTACTCTATAAAAAGGAAACTGTGACAATTAAAAGTGGATGGAGATAATAATTACTACTGTTTGAGTTTTTGGGATGGTTCAAGCATGGTCCCACACACTTCACTAGCTTAACGATTGGATTATTTAAATATGTAAGCGGGTTGATCAAGTTTATTGTTTAGTTAGTAGTATAACTAGATTTCTTAGGAGTCGTTTGATGTGAAGTATAAAGTAAAATAATCTCATTAGTAAAATATAGAATTATTTTATTATGTGTTTGATTGGAGATATTAAGTAATTTTATGATTAGTTGTCCCGTCATTTATACCTTAGTGATGGAACAAGTTATCCCTTATACGTGATGAAATAACTTATTTCGGAATAATGTATTCCCAACCGAACAACCCCTTAAGATTGTTTGCTTCAAAATAAGGTTATCCCAATATAATTCTGATATTTCATCTTTTATATGGGATATATAAATTAAGATTTTGAGATAATTTTGATTTTAACTAATACTTGCAATTAAATATCTCAAAATTATATTAGAATAAATGTTAGCAACATGAGATTATGTCATCTCGAGCAAATACTTTGAAGTACAAACTTTCATTTTTCATAAATAATGACCAATCTTTCTAAAATTGAATTTGTAGCTTTAGACTCATCATACAAAAGACTTACATATCATGATACTTTGATGCTAAAGTTTATCTTGATAGTTTAGGGTGTACAAAATCGAACTGAAAATTGAACCAAACTGCAAATAGAGTCAAACCGAGAAAAAAAACCCGTCTAGTGGTTGGTTTGACTTGGTTTGGTATTGAAAAAAAAAACCCAATTATATTTGGTTTGGTTTGGTTTGGTTTTAACTAAAAAAAACCAACTCAAGACCAAACCAGCTCGATATTATATATATAATTTTAAAATTTTATTTATACATAAAAATATTTACTTTGATATAATTTTAAAATATTTCTTATACTTTTTCATAGTTTTTATCTTTTAATATATTATTATTTCAAGTTTAAAACTTAGAATTCTAAATGGTTCAATAAAGATTACAGTCCACAGATGTTGGTAATTATAATAAAGCTTAAATCAAAATCAAAACAATACTAATGCAAAAAGAAAATCAATTCAACACTAAAAATGACAATAATATTGAATATTTGTTCTATGGTTTTACATTGGTTTATTCAAATATATAATCTAATTTTAATTTCCTTTAATATTTAGTCATGTAACTAATACTTATTAAACTTATTTTAGCATGATTTAATACTTTTAAATTATGATCATTGCCATTATGACTTGTTAATTTGCAATATTTGTTTTACGCGATTTCATTATTATTATTTTTTTGTTGGATATTTTAGTATCATTACTCATATAATATTTTGTGTTATTTTCTTAAGAAACACCTTAGATAGTTGTATTTTGGTAGGACTAAAGAAATATTTGAAGTACAAGTAAATTATATGTTTGTATGAATTAAAACCCGAAAATCCGAAAAACCCGAAAAAAATCTGAAAAAACCCGAAGTTGAAAAATCCAAGTTTTATTGGTTTGTTTGGTTTATAGATTTAAAAATCCGACACAAATGGTTTGATTTGATATTTGAAAAACCCGAACCAACCCGGTCATGTAAATACTATTGATCTAATACACATCATCAAACATAAACATCAAGTATTAAATCAAGATCGCACCAAAATAATGATTTTATGCCAAAACATAAGTTTATTTCTATCTCAAATATTACGAGGGTTTAAGTTCCTAAAGGAGACATAAATAGGAATGGAGGGAGTGCCATTTTAAATTTCACGTCTTTTAAAAAATTAGATAAGTTTATCATTATATTCTTATTTAGTACTATTCTCTTGAAATCAAATTTTCAATAAATGAACATAAGTTAATTTATTTTGATTAATCAAATGGACCAAGGAACGTGAATTAATCATTAGTTTTTTTTTTTTGTTGGTCAAATTCATAATTTCAAAGCTAATAACTTTCAAAGGTAAAATAGAAAGAATGGTGTTATTTATGTATTGAGTTTTGTGAAATGACAAGTATTAAGGAACATTTACTTTTAGTAAGGACAACATGTCAATAGGAACAGATGGAGTGGTACAATATCCACATCCTAATTCCAAAACAAAAACTTCAAAAATCTTGTTTATTTCCTCAACTCCATGTCAAAACAAACTAAGAAGGTGTTTGGACATATGATATGAAATCGTGAGATGAAATCAGCATTTGGACATGCGATTTCGTGTTGGCTTCATCTCATTATATCACATCATGAGATGAAATTCCAAATTCTTCAAAAATCATGTTTTACTTCAATTGAAAGAGTAGAAGAAGTAGGAAAAAGGAAAAGGTAAGGAAGATGAGAAGAAGGGATGAAGTGAAATTGTTGGGATGGAGACCGTTATCGCAAAAAGAAATAAAAATTGAAAAGACAAGTGTTGTTACATTAATCTAGTATAATAAAAGGAAAATAATGTGGAGTGGCTATATATACGTGTGTCATTTTAATTATAATCATACGTGTCATTTTATAATTATTTTTAAAATTATGTGTCAGGCGTTTGTGATGCACACACAATTGAGCAGTAAAAAATGTGTTTAAAATGTTGTGTTTCAATAAGTTCAGGGGTTCAGATGACAAAGGGGCAAGTAGAAAGGTTCACAATACAAACGCATACAATACAAGTACAAGGGTCCACCAGACCCTTTTGCCTAAAATTTATAATTTATATCATTACTTTTGAACCATTTATATCTCATATAATGATTATTTTCAATAGCATATAATTTATTATTACTTTAAATCAATTTCTACTTTACCATTTATATTCACCAATTTCCTTATTTTTTATCAAATATATTTACCAACTAAATTGACCAACAAGTGACTCAAACTAACAATGTTGTTTTGTCTTTTCAATCGTATGAACGAGAAATGCAAGTTCAACATGAGAAGATTGTTCATACTACGTGGGAGGATTATATTAAAGAGTAGTACACCACAACTTACGTTCAATTTTATTTTTTCATTGAATTAAAGTTTGATCAATAGATATTATGTTTTTTAAGAATATATCTTTGCGATAGTGTATTATGTGATTTTATAAACTTATGCTTATTTGGTAAGATTGTATAACAATTGAGACAATATTAATAGTTTTACAACTTATGAGATTTTTATTTTTATGAGAAAACATACTACATAAAAATTTAGATCGTAACTCCAAACAAAACTTCAATTCATGATTTCGTATCGCATGGTCAAATGACCTTAAAAGAGTAACAATAATGGTATTATGAGATAGGTAAATAGGAATAATTGTAAAATCAGGCCAATAGAATAAAATTGTAGATCTAAAAATAATGGTGCCAAACAGAGGAGCAGAGTAATGTAGTCAACAAAAATCACTGATGAAAAATTTCAACAGAAGTGACAGGAATTTTTCTACTATATTAGAAGTGTGAGATCCAATTGGTATCAACATGTTAGCTTCGTATCATATAATTTCAAATTGAGGGCATTTTAGACTTCTTACATAGGCAAATACAACATGGCTTACTTTTTACATAGGTAAATACAACGTGACTTTTCTTGGTGAAACTAAACAGACATGTACATCACACGTATCATATGAGTAGTTTTTAACACTTCTTTCTCGATTTTTCATCTTCAGTTCCTTTCGTATTTGCAACTCTACAATTTCAATTACATGTAGAAATACTTTTAATGGCCGATAATAGTACTTTTTTATGAATTCATGGTGCACTTCAACATTTTACTTCTACTACATATTAGAGGAATGCTCTAAAAACTAAGTATATTATAAGGAGGAAGAAAATTTTCATGAAGTCAATAATAACATTCAATACATATTTGTGATAGACGAATCCAAGAGGAATTTGGGTATGTATACTTCTCAATGTCTTCTTTGTGATTATCTACACAAACACTAAATTATTTTACTTTCTTGAGCATATATATCAATGACAACTTTTTTCTGATTTTTATGTTTGCTTCATAGGTATAAAATGGTATTTAGGTTCTAATCCAATTTTTGAAGCACGAGATATTGTTGAAGTTTCTTCAAATTTCTATTTTGACCAAATATATATCTCATCCTTAAGATGTAACTCTTTTTAAAATAGCATCCCCAATATAAGTGTGTTTCGCTAAATTCATATTGAATGTATATATTGTAGATTGTGATTGGGAGTATGAGCAAAGAATTGGACATGCCAAATGTAGTGTGAAATTCCTTTTAGGACAGTATAGCTTTCTATCATAATTATATATGTGGTTATGAGATCATAACAAAAAATCATAAAAATTAGATGATCTATTCAAATGTTGCTTTTCTTATCTAATATTCAAATCAAATTGTCACCTATCAAAGGGCATTATTTCATCAAATTATTTTAATGATGCAATCCATATTACTAACCATATAAAAGTGGAATATTATAATTTGTTGATCACCAATTTACCATTTTCATCATTTTCCAAACAACCAAACATGAAATGTCATGTTTTGACAGACTTTGATTTTTTGAACAAGTACTAAGCATTTTTTTTCCTCTCAAGTATAGTAAAATAATGAAGAGGAAGTGACCTTCTACAACCAGTCACAATTTGAACGCAAGAAAATAACTCTACAAAAATCTCATATGATTTATTTGCTAATCTCATGCGTTATATTTTCGATCTCCATGAAAAAAGAGAGTATAACTAAAAGAACATTTACAAGATGTCATAAAACAATCACTTCGAGAATCACGAACAAGAGATGTACTCCCTCAGTCCCAAAATAAGTTTCGCTTTAGCAAAAATAAATTTCCCAAAATAAATGTTCAGAAAATGACATATTTCCTATTCCAAAAGCATAATGACTAAATTTAAAGTTCACAACTACATCGAGAAAGAAAGCAAGTGGGAGGAGTTGAGGATATTGCAAAGAAATTCCTCACGTTCTGAAAAATAAATAACTTTGTTAATGTTAGAGACAATATATCAACAAAAGACCATGTTCGCAACAAATTTCCTTAAGCGCTGAAAATTGATTCTCGAATTGTTAATCCTCCTTGAGATGTTGTTGATCTCCGGGAACGTCGGAAAGCGCTTTGTCGTTTCAAGTCAATCTTCTGGAAGAACTCTGTTGATCACTCCTTCGAAGAGCTATGTAGTTGATGTTGTAGCTTTCTCCAATTGCAGAATGCTTGTTGAAGAGTTTTCTTGATGCCCCTAGAATGTTATGTATGTCCCCTATTTATAGTTGTAGGGGGTGGACAAGGTTGCATATGATTGGCCAAAGGATGTCATTTTGACACTTGGCATGTTGTGATTGGTTACGTGGCGTCGCCTTGTTGGTCTTGGATGCCTAGTCACTGTGACACGTGGCATGAGTTTGGGCTTCCAGGTGAAATGGACCTTGGATTTAAATTTAATAAAATGACTTTATTTATTTGTAAAGCCCAAATGAGTATGGATTTAATTCATTTTTTGTATGAGTTTTAATCCAATAAAATTTATGTGTCTAGAGACCGTTTACTATATATGCCTTTTTTCCTCTGCTATTTAAACGTGGGTCTTAACTTAATTGGGTGGATTATTAATTAGTCGGGTATCTCTTTTAATTATGGATAAAAATCAAATAAATTTTTTAAAACATATTCAATAGGTCTAAGATTTATTTCTTTGAAATAATGTTCAAATATTTTTGATACTACCGACTTTGACTATTATTTAAATAAATTGAGTATTTCCTTGAAATACTCAATGTGGCTAAGTTTTAAACTTAAATTTGCCAATCCTATTGACCATTTTCCTAATTGAAATTTGACCATACGTTATCCCAAATTGAGCCCAAAACCAAACAACAATTCCTACAACTAAAGACCCGGCCCAAACCCCCAGTCACAGTTTTCGTCGTCTTCTTCTTCCTCGCGACTCCAATGGCGCGTGTTCCTCTCGTCTCTTTCTTAAGGGCTCTCTCCTCTTCATTCAGTTGGAGATTTGTACCGTTGGCCAACAAAAATTTGAAATTCCGATTCAAATCTCCAAAATTTGCATATCCGATTTCCCCCCCAATTCTGCCTCAATTTCGGTTTTTATTTTTTAAAATCCAAATAAAGCCTCCAATACGTTCGTGCATTTGCTTGCCTTGCCGTTTTCATACGTTTTTCGGTGGGAGCTTGAAGCTGAGACCTGGCACCAAACCAAAAAACCAAACAAAGTAATTTATTAATCCAAAACCAATCCGAAAAACCAATCCAAATAAAAACTCGATTTGATTTAATTTGATTATGTGGTTTAATCCAAATAATGTACACCCCTAATGAAAAGGCAAGAATAGTTCATTTTTTGAAAAATAATGAACAATACTAAGGCAACGTAGATGCTATTTAATAATGAACAATACTTAAACATTCCCTTTTTGCCGGGATATTGCTTGGCAATTTCTGATGTATACTTGGAATTGACATACCCCCCCCCCTCCCCCCACCAAAACCTCGCTCCCCTCTTTTGTTGTGCTTCTACATAATTGATATATACATCATTAGAATCGAAATTTATAAACTTAAGAAGGAAAAAACTATAATTAATACGGAAAAATCGAATCGAATCCAATTATTTCAGTTTTCGATTCGATATTCGGTATATATTTTTGTATTTTTCAATATTTTGATTCGGTTTTCGATATGTAATTTTTGTGTTATTCGGTATTTCGATTTATCGAAATATATTATATGATAATATATATATTAATATTATATTAATTATTAATATTAAATAATAAATATTATAATTTAAAATTAAAAGCAAAAGTAGGTCTTTTCAAACTTTTGTTAACTTTCCACTTTACAGTACACTTCCCAAAGGCCAAAAGTGACCGACGTTCCCACTTTCGAGTTCCGACGACCATTTCCACTTTCGAGTTCCGGCGACCAGCATCAACCAGCAGTAGCACGCAGCAGCCGCAGTCGACCAGCAGGCAGCCGCAGCACAGCAGCGACCGACATCGACCAGCAGGCAGCAGCACGCAGCACAGCAGCGACCAGCCGTCAGCCAACCTTTCCACTTTTTACACAGCCAGGAGTTACCAAACAAAAAACTAAACTAACAAAAACCGAATCGAAATAATAAAAATCAAATCAAATCGAATTATTTTGAGTTAGTGTTCAGTATACGTTGTACAAGAATTGAAAACCAAAAAAAAAATCAAACCAAACCGAAATATAGCCCTAATTACAAGGGAGCTGTGGTACCACATCGGATAACAATGAAAGTTTTCCATTAATTATTAAGAAAAAAATCCAGAAGTCAAAGGATTGAACTCTAATTTTATGTGATACAGTTAGGACTTTGAATTTTGAGAGTCAATCCTTTTAAATATTTTTTAATATTTTAATTATTGTAATTTATATTGCTTTTTATTTAGTTTTTAAATATATAAATTTTATTTTAAAAAAATTAAAATATCTATATTCAAATTCACGATCAAATTTTAAAAATTTATATTAAATCTGAAAATTACAATTATATCACATAAATTAAACAAATGGATAATATTTATATCAAGTAGGCGATGCTCCGATCATAAAGCAAAGCCAGTGTATAATAACAATTATTTAATCTACGGTTTTGTAGATCAATTCAAAGTGCGTGAAGGCAAAAAAGAAAATCACGTGGATTCGAGTCAAAATGATTTGACAAGTCAAAGTGATAAATCATAATCCTCCTAAATTAAGGATCTCATAATGAAGTCACTCTACAGTATCAACCAACTTTCTAAGTCAATATTCTCTGAGAACATGAATTGAAAATATTGAACTCTAATAAGATCTCAAATTTGAATTTTGAGTATGAAACATTTTTATGATAGGCGCTTTTCTCCTAATGGAACTCTAATATAAATACCAAATATCGAATATAAAACCAAAATAAAATAAAATATAGAAAGCTAGTAGCACAAGATGTTTCCTTAGAAAATGTCTAATTTTCCATTGAGCTATTTTATATTAAACTCATTTTCATAACCTTAGTCATGGATATAGAACGTTGGTGATATATGATATGATCAGGATACTGTTTTTATTTTTTTAACATATTTTGAGAATTAAAGGTTACAATTGTCTAATTATTAATTGAGGTATACGTAATTTAATTTGAAGTAAGAATTATCAGTAAAGATGTATACTTGTTACAGAAAATGACTATACAATTGAGGAAAGTCAACTATGAAATAATAAAGAATTTGATATAAAAAGACAATTAGCATGAAATCAAACATAAAATAGAGTTATGGCCTCTAATTTTCTTTTTACTTCATGTACTACCATTTCCTCATCCCAATCCAAATTTTCTCAACCACCATCCAAAATTTTCGTCCGTACAAAACGTATCGATAACTTTAAGGTGAATTGTGAAATAAAAAATGGTAACACTATCAATGCTGACGATAATGAAGGAAAATCTTATCCAGGGAAACTTGATAGACGAAATGTCCTCCTTGGTCTAGGTGGGCTCTATGGAGCATCTAATCTTATCGGTGTATCCAATGAGCCATTTGCCCTAGGTGCACCGGTACCACCCCCAGACTTCTCAACATGTAGCACAGCTAGTCTACCTGATGGTTCACAAGTACCCTTCTCTTGTTGTCCACCGCTCCCAAAAGACCTGACTAATATTCCTACTTACAAACTTCCTAACGTGTCGAAAGTCAAAATTAGACCAGCCGCACATAATGTGACTCAAGAATACATAACCAAATACAACACTGCCATTCAAAAATGAAATCATTAGACAAAGATGATCCATTAAGCTTCATTCAACAAGCCAATATCCATTGTGCTTATTGCAACTCTGGTTACAAAGAACTAGGGTTTCCCGGTGTACCATTACAAGTTCATTTCTCATGGCTATTTTTTCCATTTCATAGATGGTACTTATATTTCTTCGAAAGAATTCTTGGTTCATTAATTGGTGACGATACATTTGCTTTGCCATTTTGAAACTATGATAGCCAAGTTGGGATGCAATTTCCATCTTTGTACAATGATGTTAATTCATCATTGTACGATCCTAATCGTAAGCAAAACCATTTTCCTCCTAATGTTATCGACTTAGGGTTCAGTACGATAGAACTCGATGTATCCGATCTACAAAAAGTCAATAATAATCTTACCATGATGTATCGACAAATGCTCACGAATGCACCTTGTCCTTAACTATTTTTTGGAAACCCTATACGTGGCGGAGAGCAACCGATTCGTGGTATGGATACGATTGAGAATGTACCACATAACTCTGTCCATCGATGGGTTGGTAATCCAAATAATATGTTTTGGGAGGATATGGGAACTTTTTATTAAGCGGCTTGAGATCCCATTTTCTATGCTCATCATGCTAATGTTGATAGGATGTGGACAATATGGAAAACTTTAGGAGGCAAACGACGTGACTTCAATGACAAGTACGTACCCTTTCTATTTCAATTTATATGATGCATTTTATTTATTTATTTTTTAAAACGAATGATATATTTTTATATTTAGATAAAAATTAACTTTAAACTTCATTTTATCCTTAACGTACAGATTGATTCTATATTATTTTTTCTGTCTTAATTTATGTAACACGTGACACCTCATTTTTAGTTTGTTTCAAAATCAATGTCACATTTTTATAATTACTTAATTTTTTTTTAACTTTCATGAAATAATTTTTTATTTTTTTTGATTTTCCACCCGGTGTTCGGAGCCTATATTGAAGCTCCGGCTAAATTTGGACCGCACTCTACAAGGCCCATTCAGAAGTGACGCTCCCACCAAGATTTTTTCCATATCCAAAGCTCAAACCCAAAACTTCTGATTAAGGATAAAACACTCCATCAATGCATCACAACCAATGTTAGTGGCCCACAAAGCAATTTGACAAGGAACAGTTAAAAGCAAATGAAAATATGATTTTCAATTCAAAGATTGAGATCTAAAAGATTTGGTGAAAACATGGTAGGACACGAGAAAAACGATGTGCTTGGTACAAAGAAAATAAATAAATAGAAATTATTAATTTCTTTAAAAAATAATGAAAATATGATTTTTAATTCAATGATCGAGATCTAAAAGATTTGGTGAAAACATGGTAGGTCACGAGAAAAACGATGTGCTTGGTACAAAGAAAATAGATAAATAAAAATTATTAATTTCTTAAAAAGATTTAATTTATCAAAAAAAAAATTGATTTTAGTATAATAAATTCCTTAAAAATAAGTAAAATAACTTTTCGATGGTAGAAAAAATAAATTATACAAAGTGTAATGTCACTCTCCATCACATTCATTGTATGATCATAATACAACTCATGATTCATGAATCTCATTATTAATTGATAAGTGACCTCGTTAACAAATTAAAATATTCAATTTTGAGTAAGCGAGAAAATAATCACTTATATATATATATATGTGTGTAAAGAAAATGACATTTTCAAGTTTGGTATGTTATATTCAAATTCATTAAGTACAAAAATAAAAAACTTTTTAAAATAAATAGCAAATTCAATTGACCTTGAATTGGCATAGGAGCGGCTATTTATATTATCGTACTTTTAGGCTGGAGCACCTAATTCTACAAGTTCTTTTTAAAAATATATTGTTATTTGTAAATTTAAGCTTGATTAACTATAATCTTGAAACTTGGAGCACTAATCATATAGAGGGGGGGTTAAATTTTTAAGAGCAACTTTCACATATAGCAAATATAAAAATTATATTTGTATGTTATAGATATAGTTTGCATAATTGCGCTACATAACAAATTTTATGTTTGCTATGACTATTAAATATCTATATTTCATTATACATATACAAAAGAAGCAATTGTATAATTTGTTTCAGTATAAATATACAAAAGAATCAATTGTATAATCTGTGTTTGTATAAAGCGAGAAAGAGAGAAAGACAAAAGAATACTGGACAGGGAAAGATCTGTATTGGTATAATCATAAATGTATATGACGAAAATATATGTATTTGTATTTGTATATACAATTTTCTCTCCCTTTATACAGACACAAACACAATTTATGCATTTGTGTTTGTATAAAGTGAGAGTGGCGAGCGAGATATGGGAGAGGGGAGAGAGGGGAATGAAAAGATATGTATATAAACATTTATGTTTGTATAAAGTGAGAGAGGCGAGGATAGACTGCCTAGCAAGAAACGAGAGTGGCGAGCAAGAAATTTAAGGAGAGGCGAAATGACAACAGTTTGCTACGGGTTACAATTAAATCAAAATGAGGTTATAATATTTAATTTGAATTAATAATTTGCTATTTTATATAATTTTCCCAATTTTTTATTGGTCTATCTTTTTATTTTCAATCTTAAGTGGAATATTAATTAATCAAGGCATTTATATATCTTTATTTCCTACCTTATCGTTTCCCCCTTTTCAAACATTTAAATAGTATTTTTTTCATCAAAACACTCCAGAAATCTATGACCTTGCATTCTACCTTATTCTTTATTTTATTTTAAATTTATAAAATTAAAGTTGAAATGAAGTTTTGTCTGACTAAACTTTTTGTATGGGTAAGAAAAAAATACTTTATTTGAAATTTATGGAGTTGAAAAACACGTTTCACTATCCAAATTTGGAAATTTTATAACTAAATTAAAATAAAATTAAAAATTATTTTTTTTAAAAAAAATCTTGTGATCAAATAAATCATGATATTTTTGTTTTCCGTGTTAAAGAGATGACGATCATGTTAGTGGCGATATTCTGGGCTTTTGTGGCACCTTTGTCACCGCCAAAGGTCTAGATTTTTATAGTGAATCCTAGTTGGCAACATTCACGTGGCTAGCGACGTCATTAAAAATGTGGCACTCTTTAGAGTATTTGTGGTCTGTTAGGATAACGGCAGAGATATTTTTTATCCCAAATTATAACAAAGAGTATAAGTGATCAATTTGACATAGTTAAAAAATAATTTTTGCACTGATGCTTTCTATAAAAGCGCATCACATAATTGTGGATCAACCAACATACGTTTAATGTAATTTCATAAATAAATCTCAAAAAATTTCACACAAACCTTGTCTTCTATCTTTGTGGAACAAAAAAGTTGTTACCCATAAACTTAGACTGTTTTTTTTCTTTCAAAAAAACATTTTACTGCAATACAATGGAATGATGGAGTGGGGCTCGTCAGAAAAAATGTCACACAATAGAAAAGTTTGCTATGTCCGCCTTCTTTTTCACTAGATGAGATTACAATAACATATTTAATAAAATCTCACAAGTAGAATCTGAACAAAATAAAATGTACACAAATTTTATTATTAGCTAATCGCCTCTACATATAGCGTTTCTTTTACTTTAATTACATACTTTCTTTTTTCCGTTTCCATTTTTTTTTCTGATTATTTCATTCCACCGTGAAACACATGATGGATTTTTTTTTCCCGCCAATTCAGTGTCTAGTGGCATTTTATTAAACATAAAAAATATCAATAAGGATAAGTGCAAGCAAGAGGGGCTAGGCCGTACCTTACTAATCCTAATGAAGTACCTAATGTCTACTACCTAACAAGCATGAAGAAAATAAGATCTAGAGAGAACTAAGTATTTTCTGATCACCATAGAGTTTGTAATACAATCCATAATGATATTACAAATGAGGATGCTTAAATAATGTAAAAATATGCCAATCAAGAAGAAAGTTGAGTTATCAGCCTCAAACTTTCTATTACAAACGCATGAATTAAAAAAGATTGATTGCAACACATTATGAATAAAATATTGGACTATAAAATAAAAAATACCGGGTTAATTGATTCCATGTGCGGCATTGATTGATAAACATAGCTACTATTATCCCATTAATATATGATAATTCAACTTTTTTGTGGTATAATAAGTAGTTATTCTAGGATCCAACCAGCAGTGGGCCAATATTTTTATTAAAGGTTCAAAATATGAAAAATGAAATACATAAAAAAGTCAAAGTGAGTCCAACTTTTATATACATGATATAATTGTTTAATGAAAGTATTCAAATAAACCTCTCGATCTTATCTGACTCTGTTCTAACCGTAATAACGTGAACTAGCTGATTAATATCCTTTTAAAGGTGCTTAAACCAAGATTTTGATAACAGAAAATTCATCAAGGGAATGTCTCTCTCATACACACATACACACTATATATATACTAGTTTCACGACACATATGTTGCACGTGTATATCATATATATAGTATACGATGTTGTAAAATATAATTAATATTACTAAATTAAAGCTTTTTAGTAAATAATTATAATTTAAAGAACATATGACAAGTGCTTTTAAATGATTAATGTAGATTGCTATAGAGTTACTTGTATTTTGAAATTAAAGTGACCAGATATTATTGAAACATTTCAAAATACATTCAAAGTTTAAATATTGGGAAAAAGTGACATTTTTTTAGTAGTATTATTATTTACTTCACTCAATTTTGTAAATAAATCTAACCAATATTTTTTTTTTTAAAAAAATATCAATACATAAAATGTCACCAATAGTCTTTCCTCTTGAGGTTCTGAACATAAATGATGACACCATTTAAGTATAATTTTTCTCTTAAATATTCATACTTCAATTTAGTATGTGCATGACACTAATAAGGATTGTCATAAATATTTCAATATTTTATATTTATATGTAATCTATCTTTTACCGATTAATATTTGAGTAATACTATCATAGAGAGGTAATTCTACAAAAAAAAAGCACTTTATAGTCATAACGAATGATGGTTAAATTGAGTTTTGAGTGTATGTCAAATATTTAGCTTGACCAATTATTTGTTTTAGATATAAGTATATATTTCAGTAGCATAATTTAATTTTAATATATGAACAACATCACCTTGGGTCAAAAATATTTCATTTCTTTAAGTTTCTACCTTATCTTTGTGGAATTGTAGATTTTTCATGTTTCCTGCCGCATATATATATCATATAGTTGTTGTCTAATGAAACTATCTAGTATCTTATAGAAGTTGTATCATGATATAAAATATTAAAGTTTTTCAATAATAAAAATTAATAGAAGATGAATAAAATTTAAAGTATTGTTTATAGAATCTTTAATTTGATTTAAAATTATTTTATGATCAATCACTATTTTCTTATCTATTTTTATATAGCTAACAAGGAGTGTATCTTGTGACATAATATTTTCTCAAACTAAAATGAACACAAAATAATAGGAAAAAATATATGGAACGATACATAGCCAATGAAGAAGGAAGACGAAAATATATGTTCATGCTATAATCACTGTAGAGTTCCATTTGATTAAAATCTTTTGTCACCAACACTTTACTTTCTTCATTCATTTTTACTTACATATCTATTAAGAAATAATTATTATCATGTCTATATTATCATATTATAAGTAAAAGTGAAAACTATTTTTGAAATAGTGAATTTAACATCAAAACTAATGATGCAGTGGACTACGTTGATGCCCGTTGTTTTAGCAAAATAAAAAAGAAACTGCTTCATTTGAGAATAAAAAAATAAAATAATTTAAAAAATCAAAGAAGAAATATATTACCCAGTTCATGTGACTTTATTCATAGTTGTTTGTTATTATTGTCTCCCACAATATTTTGTCACTGTTAACTCATGAAGATTGTAAGAAAAAATTTGACAGTGAATTTATGAATGATTTGCTACATTTTATTCACTAACTCTTTCATGTGTGGTACCTTGAATTTTGTTGAATTTTGAACTTAATCAACTGTTACAAATGACCCTAAGATTTTTTAAGAAGAAGAAGAGTAGAAAACGTTAAAAATCGAAAATGTCAAAACCCGTCAAAAAATCGCAACCCTCTGGAAAAGTCACATTTCTTTGAGAAATTCACAACCCTTTAATATGGAAAGGGTATCTACATTTAATATAATATAAATAATTAATTAAATAAATAAATAAAATAAATTGAATTTTTTTAATTGGGGGTATTATAGTAATTCAACGTTCAGTTTAGGAGTTCATGCTTTTAAGAAAACCAGAAATTAATATAACACTATGATTTTATAAATAATACATTTAGACACAATAGTAGTCAAACTTGAGGAGTAATTTAACAACTTTCATGGATCTAGTCAAAACAGGTACAAGAGCTACTAAAGTACAATTGGGCAAAATAAATAAGAGACACCGCTCCCACCATGCGGAAGAAAGAACAGAAGCTGCTGGAGATTTTCTTCGTCTTCACCTAATGAAACGTCACCAATCCTGCATCCAGATTATGTCAAAAGACATACCAAGAGTAGTATCAGTACAAAACACACGTATTGGTAGGTATCATCGGTCAACCCGACGCCCACCACATAACATAAGAAACCTACTAGTAAGATCATGAAATAAATCACTCGCTTCTCCACCTTTACTCTCTCTTGGAAACACCTCCAATATACCCTAGCACCCTGATTACTAACCCCCTTTTTTACTCAACCCACATACCAAATTCCTGATCATAGCTTAACCATTCGAAAAACACATAGAAAATACCCAAGTACAACCACCGCCAATGCAACTACCCGCTCACGGCATACCCTCGTTTCCTCGTCACATTACCAACCACAGTCACATATACATTAATTCAAGCTTTCTTAACATTAAACCCAATTCCCCCCCCCCCCCCCAAGGTGAAATCCACCTAAGTCTATTATATTACATACATTATCGCTACTCTCACCATTACATCTCTCGAACAACCAACTATAAATCGTCATAACACGTGTCCCCTAAGTACAACATGCACAACCAATACAACCCTATACTCATAATTGTATATCAAGCATACACAATATTTATCAACAAGCACACAAACAACGAACAACTCACATTTAATAGCACATCATTAGTCTTCTCACGAATCCAATTCAGTGGTCCTCTCATGGAACCCAAACTCAAACTGTTAGCATACCAGTTCATGGTCCCAATTGAAGTTAGTGTGCCGGAATGTGGTAACCGATCCTATGTTAATGCCGAAACATGGCAATTTGATCTCATATTATGCCGGAACATGGCAATCCGATCCAAGTTAATTATACCGGAATGTGGCAATTCGATCCCATTCACACACCACAATCACAAACGGAAGCACATCATCAAGATCATACATTAAGAGGTGATTCATCACATACAATTATTCAATTATCCTCATTTACAACAAGTGTGATCAATAATGTAACATCTGCATACATACATGTATCATAATGAAGCAAGAACAAACATACATCATACAATCATAGAATCACAACCATCACCTACGACTTACTCCTCAATTCCTATCATATATATAAAAATTGCCCATTTTCATCCCTAGTTCGTCATTAGGGTTTTCTTATTGGGGTTTAATGTAACATCCGACAATTTGAAATAGCTATGAAGAAGCTTGAAATTGGAAGTAGCCATTTTTGGAAAAAAAATACAGAATCTGGAAAATTTGGCTAAGTGTGGAAATCAGTGATTTTTGGCCAACTTTGAGCAGTCGTAACTCCTAGATCAGGATGAGTTAGGAGTAGTTCCAGTTATGGTTACGAAGCTTGTGGAATGATCTTTCCAACACCACTGAGATTGCTCGATTTCGAGTTCGTATAAGCGAGTTATGGCCATTGAAAGTTGGGCAGTTGGCAGGGAATCAGTTCGGAAATTTTAAGGGCATTTTGGTCTTTTCCCTAGCCATTTCTTTTGAGGTTATATTGTGTGTTAGGCTGATTCTGGATCATTTTATCCTATTTTAAAAGAGAAAGAGTTAGGGTTCTTGAGAGTGAAGAAGAAGAAAGAAGAGAAAGAAGAGGAGAAAGGAGATCAACAAGTTTCCGCGTGGATTTTCGTGGGTGATCCCTATCAAGGTATGTGAGTTCTTTGTGTGGTTTGATCCTTTCCCCACACACCAAGCTCATTTTTTTATGATTTTGAGAAAAGAGATTGGATTGGTGTTGAAGTTGTTGTTAGTCATTGTTGATGTTATTAGTTGTGTTGAAGTTATTGTTGGTTGTGGACATGATTGGGTTGTGTATTTGAGTTGTAATTTATTGTATGTTGAGAGATTGATGATCCTTAGTGTTTGGGGTTAAATCCATCAAGTAAGGGTGGTTTAGAGTTGAAGAAAAGAGGAGAAAAGTCGGGTTTTTTTTCTCGGAAAAGTGCCGCACGCGTAATGCAGTGTCCAGCATCCCTCGCCGAGGGTCGGTGCCCGCAGAGTGGCCAGATCCGCTTGAAGCTGAGGTCGGCGCCCACGCCTTAGAGCGCCAAGGACGCCAATCCTTCCTGCTACCTTAATTCCCATTTTATTTTATTTTTGTTCCTAGGTATTATACCTATGTTTTCTAGTTGTTTCCAACACTCCAAGGTACTTCTAAAAGTCAAGAACTCATCCGTAACATGTGAGCAAACACCTTGAATCCAAAATTCCAATTCAAGGAGAGTTAGTTAGAAGTCAATTGAAGTTAGAAATTAAGAGTTAAGCTTAGAAGTTAAGCAAGTCAAGCTAGTTGTAAAGTTGTTCAAGAGTCTTTATCAACGCTTTAACTTTATTTTTAGACTCAAGTGTCAAGTCAAGCAAAGAGCTTAGAGTTTCAAGCTAAGTAAAGAGTCTCAAGTTTCAAGTTGAGTTCATTTTCTCAAAGTTATTAGGAACTATGTATTCCCAAAGAAGTTTTAAAGAAATGTCTTTACATTTAAACAAGGTTGAAATGAAATTTCAAAAGAGCCTTCGGATAGTTTTTTTGAGTAATTATCTCATGTCAATAGGAAGAAATGTGTTTTAAAAACATAAGAGCCAAGACATTTTGGGAGTAGTATCGAGCACCGAATTGGGGAGCTGCTCAAGAACCCAGCCCCATGTAACCATGTTAGCCACCATGGGTGTAAAAGGATCATACTCTTTAGATGAATCCTTTTCATATTAGACTAGTGGATCCATTAGGCGATTCAGTCTTATACCTTTGGCCGGGTATAGGATGCTCGCAGCGTGAGGTTGATCATTGTATCATCACTTTAGCTCTTATGTGATGGTTGTCGTTAGAGAAACTCCCACAGCAGCTTATTGTATTTTTATACACGGAAATTATCAGATTTTATATACATCATTCAATTGTATTTCTATATACATCTCAGCTTATTGTATCCTTGTATACACACAGAGTTTATAGCATGTTTTAAAAATTTTTCTTTATATCACACTTGTTTTAAATTGCCTTATATTGAAAGAAGTCGATCAGTTGAGTTGAGTTGAACAAGGTAAACTTTTGCTTTCTTCCAAATTTTCTTCTAGCCTATGTTGCTTAGTTTTCCATTTCGCATACTTGTACCTTCCATGCATCGATGTTACTTGGTCGCATCGCCTTATGATGCAGATATTGTGTACCCGGATCAAGATCCCGCACGCCGTTGATCCAAATGAGCACTCCAGAGTATGATGAGCCTCCTGCATTCCGAGGACTCAATTATTTTGTGTTCTTAGTTTTTGTTTTATTAGGATGTCATGGGTCTGTCCCAACATCCATCTCAGTATTTAGAGGCTTCATAGACAGTCAGACAGTCAGTCAGTTAGTTTGGAGTCTCTCATGCATGTATATATTTAAATATCCTATTTTGAGACTCGAGATACCTTGTTGGCAAATTACTTTCAGTTGAGTTGTTTTATAACCTTTCATTGCATTGAGTTATCCTGTTGAGTTAAGTTTCCGCTGAGTTAAGAAAGCCAGGCCAAGGGTTCGCTTGGGGGCCAGCGATGGTCTTCAAGTGCTGGTCACGTCCGGGGTGTAGGCTCGGGGCATGACATTTAAACACAATTCATCATAATTCCTCAATTTCATCACTTCAATTATCGGATGTAACATACATTCATGATTTTAGTTCCGTTCTTGATTTCATGTCATTATTCTTGACCCATTTCTATCCATCATAGCAATTCTGGATCTTCCTAATAACTCACCAATTTCTCCTCACAAGGCATAAACCCACGTACTTTGATTTCTAAGAATTATACATGTAATCTACTCAGTGCACAAAGGTCTAGACACAACCCTACCATTGATTTACATATATCACGTAGTAAGCACAGATTAAAAACTACTCAATTGTAAAAATCTAGACTACCTGGGCGCCAAGCAGTTGTATGGAGTTTTTGACTTCGATTCGAGTTTTCCGGGTTAGTGACGGTGAATTTGTCCAAGAATCTGCAAGATTTCACCATCCTCACTCTAGATTTATCCTTCTCCTTACTTCCCAAGCTTAGAGCAGCTTTTCTGGGGTTTCTAGGGTGTTTTACGACTTATTTAGGTATTTTAGGAAGCTGGAGAAAATAGGTATTCTCGAAATTTACATTTTGCTTCGCTTATCCCGATCTGGCGCCAACTTACCCCGCCTTGGTGGCGGCGCCCCAGTGGCACCTGGCTCGCCTTGGCGGCTCAGTGGCCCAAATTTTCTCGAATCTTTGCTTTTCCTGATTAACGACGGTTCGGGTCGTTACAGTTAATGTCATAATGCAATTAATTCTTTTAGTTTAAAATGATTTTCTAATTTTTTAAAAATAATATAAAATAAATTTTAGGTTTAGCAAACATAAAAATTATATTTGTATGTTATAACTATAGTTTGTATAATTGCGCTCCAAACATAAAGTTTGCTATGGAGCATCAAATTTGTATAAATCATTGGCAGCCTCTCATTTGTATAAATCACTTGCAGCATCTCATTTGTATAAATCGCTTGCAGCATCTCATTTGTATAAATCGCTGGCATCCTCTCAATTCAATTTTATGTGTTTGTATATCTACATAAAATTTGAATTTATATACAATTGAATAGAAATAAAACATTTGTATATCAAATCTCTCTTTCTCGATTTATACAACAGAAATTATACATTGTAATTTGTATAATTTGTGTTTGTATAAAGCGAGAAAGAGAGGAAGGCAAAAGAGAACTGGTAGAGGAAGATCTATATTTGTATAATTATAAGTGTATAGGACGAAAATATATGTATTTATATTTGTATATATAGTTTTCTCTCGTTTTATATAAATACAAACGCAATTTATACATTTGTGTTTGTATAAAGTGAGAGAGATGAGGGAAGTGGCGAGCGAGATTCGCTTGGGAGAGAGACAAACAAAAAGATATGTAAATATACAGTTTTCTCTCGCTTTATACAAACACAAACATAATTTATACATTTGTGTTTGTATAAAGTGAGATATGCGAGAGAGACTACCGAGCGAGATCAAGAGAGTGGCAAGCGAGAATCTTGGAAGAGAGGCGAATGACGATTGTTTGCTACAGGTTACAATTAAATCAAACTATGGTTATAGCATTTAATTTGAATTAATAGTTTGTTATTTATATAATTTTCCCTATAAAATTTGTATGGATGAGTTCAGGCCCACCGCCAGTTCTTTTACCAATTATTGATCGTATTTTAGGATATTCATTGAAACGTGGAGTGATTTTTTTGTTTGAAAATTTCTATGATCCTCTTTTGAGTAATTTATTAATCTTAAAGTTCTTTGTAAAAGCATCAATGTTTTTCGATCCATAGACTAACACTTTAATTCCGGACCTAAATTGTTTCATTAGTATCTTGTTTGGTTCTCTTTTCTAATCTATGTATAAATAATGAGTATAATTAATGCAAGCATTAGTTATACACTATTGTGCGTTAAGATGTGTATTGCTAATACTACGTATTTCTAGGTATTAGTAATGCAATGGTTCTAATATATGCATTAGCATGATTAAAGACTCAACTACCTCACAAAACTTCTTTTTTACATTTTTTCCACCATAATAATGGAGGGTATCTTCGTAAATAAAATTTATATGCAATGCATGCTATTTTTAATGTTTCAAACCAGACAATGTATAAAAATAATCTATGTATAATTAATGCAAAAATAACTAATATATGCATTATTACTCATGCAAGCATTACTAATACATTTTATTTAGCATTACTCTACCAAACAACCCTGTGTTGAAGTATTCACAAGATCTACACTAGTACTATTATATTTCTGTTTTGAAATAAAGTACACTCTTATTTGATTCATCTAGCGACTAGCTACATTCTCCTAAGAATAAATTTTTTTAATGATTTCCCACACTTATTATCTTAATCTCTCACCTACCGCCTGAATATATTGTTGGAGTGGTAGGTGAGCCTCTAAACTTGTACTCCACTAATTACTAGCAACATATTATATAAAGCAAGGTTAGAACCATATGAATCTTCAACCAAAAGCTCTTAGCAATGGCAAGTGTGTGCAGTACTACTACTACAACTCTCAAAACTCCTTTTACTTCTTCCTCCACTTCTTTAGGCTCCACTCCTAAACCCTCTCAACTTTTCCTCCATGGAAAACGTAACAAAACGTTCAAAGTCTCATGCAAAGTTTCGAATAGTGGTGACCAAAACCAAAGCGTTGAAACGAATTTTGTTGATCGAAGAAATGTTCTTCTTGGTTTAGGAGGTCTATATGGTGTTGCTAATGCTATACCATTAGCTGCATCCGCTACTCCTACACCAGCCCCTGATCTCAAAACTTGTGGTAGAGCCACCATATCGGACGGTCCACCAGTATGCTATACTTGTTGTCCCCCTCCTATGCCAACTAACTTTGACACCATTCCATATTACAAGCTCCCTCCTATGACTAAGCTCCGTATCCGTTCCCCTGCTCATGCTGTTGATGAGGAGTATATTGCTAAGTATAATTTGGCCACAAGTCGAATGAAAGTTCTTGATAAGACAGAACCGTTAAACCCTCTTGGATTTAAGCAACAAGCTAATATACATTGTGCTTATTGTAACGGTGGTTATCTTATTGGTTGCAAAGTGTTACAAGTTCATAACTCGTGGCTTTTCTTCCCTTTTCATAGATGGTACTTATACTTCTACGAGAGAATATTGGGATCACTCATCGATGATCCAACTTTCGCTTTACCATATTGGAATTGGGATCATCCAAAGGGCATGCGTTTACCTCCCATGTTCGATTGTGAAAGAACTCCTCTTTACGACGAAAGGCGTAATCCACAAGTCCGTAACAGAACCGTTTTGGATCTTGGTTCATTTGGGGACAAAGTCGAAACAAATGAGCTCCAGTTGATGAACAATAATTTAACACTAATGTACCGTCAAATGGTAACTAATGCTCCATGTCCTCTTTTGTTCTTCGGTGCGCCTTACGTTCTTGGGAATAACGTCGATACCCCGGGAACTATTGAAAACATCCCTCACATACCAGTCCACATTTGGACTGGTACAGTACGAGGTTCAACTTTGCCTAATGGTAATACGTCATACGGTGAGGATATGGGTAATTTCTACTCAGCTGCTTTAGACCCCGTTTTCTATTGCCACCACGGCAATGTGGACCGGATGTGGAATGAATGGAAGGCAATTGAACCTACTAAAAGAAAGGATTTGTCAGTACCAGATTGGTTGAACTCCGAGTTCTTCTTCTATGATGAAAACAAAAAGCCTTACCGTGTCAAAGTCGGAGACTGTTTGGACACGAAGAAAATGGGGTACGATTACGCACCAATGCCAACTCCATGGCGTAACTTCAAACCAAAAACAAAGATTTCAGCTGGTAAAGTGAATACAAGTTCACTCCCCCCAGTGAACGAGGTATTCCCACTCGCGAAGATGGATAAAGTCATTTCATTTTCCATCAATAGGCCTGCTTCGTCAAGGACTCAACAAGAGAAAGATGCACAAGAGGAGATGCTAACGTTCAATGAAATAATGTACGATAACGGAGGGTATATAAGGTTCGATGTGTACCTGAACGTGGATAACATTGTGAATGCGAATAAGATTGATGAGAAAGAGTTCGCGGGGAGTTACACTAGCTTACCACATGTAGGGGATAGTAAGAAACAACATGCAACTGCTAATCTCCAGCTGGCGATAACAGAACTGTTGGAGGACAATGGTTTGGAAGATGAAGAGACTATTGCGGTGACTCTGGTACCAAAGAAAGGTGGTGAAGGTATATCCATTAAAAATGTGGAGATCAAGCTTGTGAATTGTTAAGTCTCAACTGAATTTGCTGAGATTACAACTTTTATGGATGATGATATGTTTATGTTTCCTTGTTCTGTTTTTTACTTTTGCTTTTTCATGTTGAAATCAGCTTGATGCTTGATTTCCTTGGAGTTGTTATTCACTAATAAAATCAGTTACTATTATGTGGTATGTGTTCACGCTACTCACGATATTTATTTGGTGACATTTAAAATAAATATAAAAAAAAGTCCCAATATTTACATAAAATCAACGATGATGTAATTGACGTAAAAAAAATGAGGATTGGCGTAAAATATGATTAGAACAATAATATTTTATACAAATGACAAAAACATTGATATTTATTTCAAATTGCAAAATTATTATGACATGTGTTTGAAATGTTATATTATTAGTAGCTAATTACCGACATTTACATTTAATATTAAAAATATACATCTTTTCAAATTATTTTTGTCACTCTAGAAGAAAAATTATTGGATGCATACATAATAGGAGTTTTAGTTTATTTATTTTTAATTTATCATCGTATGATAGAGTGATCTTTATATTAATAAATCAGAAATTATAAAATTAAGGGAAGCATAACTCGACCCTTTGTTCCGATTAGCAAATGAGGACTGCTTATATAAAAAAATAAAAAAATAAAAACACGTAGAAATTACTCAATCTTTGTACAAATATTCAAGTCGAGGGCGTAAATAAACAAAAATAATAGCATCATAAGTGGACCATTATTTTTATATAAACCGATTTTTTTTTTCTTTATTTATGTTGAGGAGACACTATTTGTATGAGACCTAATCTATAACATTCGATGACTATGGACTAAAGATTTTTACATGCAAAAATTTCAAATGAGAGCTTAGTAATTATTTAGATATGATTATCTACTTATATTACACTTAATCAGATATGTACTTGTCTATAATTATATTGATCACTAATTATATTTAATTTAAATAAACATCAAAATTATAATTTTATGATCTACTAACTTATGACTTATTTTTTAAGTCAAAATAAAAAATATATCTTAACTTATAACTTATACTAATAAACTATAAGTTTATCCAAAAATGCTCCAAGACTATTTTAAAAGGACGAAGTGGACAAAAGAGTACTAGGAATGAATGAAGAAATTGGATCTTGACACTATATATATAATTTTAATTAAAAAAATCAATATAAATTCAACGACTTTATAAGTAAAACAATCATATAATTAAATGACTTTTAAGTGAAAAATCAAAGTTGAGTAACTTTTTGAAATAAAAATTTATAATTAAATAACTATGAGATATTATCTCAACGATTCAATTATCTTTCTATGAACATTCATTTCCGACAACTGGTACTAAAAGCTCTACATCTCCTAATGGGAAACCACATGGACATCACGACTATACACTTTTTTGAAAAGAATATTGTTTGCAAGTGTATTACCAAAAGATCTACATTAATATAATATGCTATCATGGACGGAGTTAGAAGTCTGATTACAAATTTCGTTAAATTCAACAACGTTTGCTTAAACAATATATTTGTATAGTAATTTTTTTTTATAAAATATGTACAAATTTAGGTCAAAAAATCAGTTATTAACCCTTTAAAATTGTGTCATAAAATTCAATGTTAAATTTCTGACTTCGCCTGTGAGCAACATTACTTATCAAATTTATGTTTCTGTGTTGAAAAGTACTAGTACTACTCTGTGACTCGTCTAGACGTCTACTATAGATCTCCTAAGATTAAAAACTCCAGTTTTAAGATTTTCCTCACAACTATTATTCTTAATCTCCCACCAACCGGAGTCACAAATATATTAAATGAGCCTCTAGAATTGCTTCAATTGAAAAATATTCTATCTATTAATTTATGATCTACCTATTGATAATTTGTAATCTAGTCAAAATGATGGCAAAAAAAATATAATATCTAGACTGAAGTTCTTAGTCAATAGCATAAATGAAAGGAAAAAAAAGCTCAAGAAGAAACATGATATCTTTTTTGCTCTGATTCGTAAAAAAAAACATAGTTACTTCATATAATATCTTATCCTTTCGGCAGAACGTATAAGAATAATTAGTTTCCTGAGACTATTTCCTATCTTCTGTTTTAATTTGATTTATTAAGGGCAATTATGTTTCAACGACCATGCTTATCCATGCATTATTAATGAGACTAAAGTTATAGCTGGCAAGTTAGGGATACAGGATGGATTTTTCCAAGGGTGTGTGAACTTCCTTATATATTCAGCCACATGTGCGGATGTGAAAGTTTTCTGTTTACTACAGATCCTTCCAAGAACAAAAACTTAATAATTGTGTATGGCTGCTATACAAAATTCCCCAACTACCGCTTCCTGGAATAATTGATATGGAAGCCGCCTCTAAAATTGAATAATTATACTGTTTTACATATTATATAAGGCAAGGTATAGCCCAATGAATTTTCATTCAAAAGCTAGGAATAATGGCAAGCTTGTGCAATAGTAGTAGTACGTCTCTCAAAACTCCTTTTACTTGTTGTGTTAACATAACTACTTTAATTGAAGAACAAGAAGCAAGAGTTATATTACAATCTAATAGAATTAGTCTTAATACAAAAAGAATAGGAAGGCTATATATAAGTAACTAAACCTAACCTAATAGGAATCCATTAACTAAACCTAACTTAATAGGAAATAGGAAAAACCTAAACATATGAGCTAACATCCCCCCTCAAACTCACAATGCAATAGCAATAAGCATTGAGAGTTTGTCACACAAAAATCGAAATCGAGACGCTGACTGTGCCTTCGTAAAAAGATCAGCAATTTGCAAGGTCGACGAAACAAAAGGAAGTGATATGGTCCCGAGCTGTAAATGATGACGGGTGAAGTGACAATCAATCTCAATGTGCTTCGTCCGCTCATGAAAAACAGAATTCTTTGCAATTTGTATCGCACTTTTGTTATCACCATGCAGGGGAGTAGGCAGGGAAATGTGAACCCCCATATCTGCAAGAAGACAACAAAACTAAACAATCTCACATGTAGTCACAGCCATAGCACGATACTCAGCCTCCGTGGAAGATCTAGAGACAACATCTTGTTTCTTGCTCTTCCATGAGATTAAAGAGTCTCCAAGAAACACACAAAAACCAATGGTTGATTTACGATCATTGCAATCGCCATCCCAATCAACATCACTATAGGCTTGCAACTCGAGAGATGACGTCGAGGGAAACAAGAGATTCTGAAACTGAGTGCCACGAAGATATCTCAGAATCAATCGCCTCCCAAAGGAATGTAAGAGTAGCAGAACGAATCGCTAACAACATGAACTACATGAGCTATATCCGGGCGAGTAACGGTAAAATAAACTAAACTACCTACAACAGTCCGATAAAGACTCGGATCTGATAACGAAACACCATCACTAGGAGAGAACCGTGCATTGATTTCAAGAGGAGTATCTACAGTCCTATTGTCAGAAAGGTGCGCCCGTTTAAACAAGTCTAATATATATTTAGTCTAAGAAAGAAGATACCCTTTCTTAGACTGAGCCACCTCAATACCCAAAAAATAACGCAGCAAGCCCAAGTCCTTCATGGCAAATTGATGAGCCAAATCACGCTTCAATGACTCAATACCACTATAATCATCACCAGTAATAATCATATCATCTACATATAAGGACAAAAGAATTTTCCCTGCACTCGTACATCTAACAAACAACGCCGAATCATGATTACTCGGGGCAAATCTAAGAGAAGTAATCACAGTGGAGAATTTCTCAAACCAAGCACGAGGGACTTGCTTGAGACCATATAAAGCTTTCCGAAGCCGACAAACTTTACCCGGTTAGTGGTCAATACCTGGGGAAGGAGTCATATAAACTTCCTCATGGAGATCACCATTCAGAAATGCATTCTTGACGTCCATTTGAAATATCTTCCACTATTGAACGAATGCAACAACAATTATAGTGCGAACAGTCGTCATCTTTGCCACCGAGGCAAAAGTCTCCTCATAGTCCATACCATATTTTTGTGAGTACCCTTTTGCCACAAGTCTTGCCTTATATCGCTCAACAGACCCATCAGACTTTGTTTTTATCTTATACACCCATCGACAACCAATCGTATTTTTACCAGGTGGAAGGGTAACAAAATCCCATGTATGTGTTTGATAAAGAGCAGTGAGTTCCTCAACCATAGCATTCTGCCAAAGAGGATCAGTCACAGCCTCTCGATACGACTCAGATTTAGACAAATGATGAATGTTGGCAATAAAGGAAGCAAATGAGGCTGAGTATGTAGAGTAAGCGAAATATGATAGTTTGGTGGACTTAGAAGGACGAGTAGACCTCCTCAGAGGTGGTGGGTCTCCAGTCTCAATAGTCAAAAAAGCAAACTCAGGCACAGGTGGGGCTGAAGCAGTATCATCATGTGGCATGAAAGAATCTGAAACTGGAACCTCCATGTCAACGCCAAAAGGATCAATATGCTGAAGATCAGATTTCGTTACATCATGGAATTTAGCTGGAATCGAATAAAAAGAAATATGTTCCAAAAATGTGACATGCCGTGAAACATATAATTTCTGACGTACATGATCATAACAACGATATTCTTTTTGTCCAACACCATACCCCAAAAACACACATATAGTTGATTTTGGCCCCAACTTATTTCGTTCAACATGAGGACGAAGAACATAGCAAGTACATCCAAAAACTTGTAATGTAGAATAATTCGGTAGGTGACCATACAATTTCTCAAATGGAGACATCCCAGAAGTCAATGCAGTAGGAATACGATTAATCACATATACAGCAGTTAGGACTGCTTCTCCCCAAAAAATACTAGGAACCTCTGCAGATAAGAGTAAAGAGTGTGCTGTTTCAACAATATGGCAGTGTTTTCTTTCTGCAACACCGTTCTGCTCAGGAGTGTTAGTACAGGATGACTGGTGTATGGTGCCATTAGAAGGCAAGTAACTGAGTGAAATCATTAGAGGTATATTCGCCCCCTAAGTCACACCTGAAGCACTTTATCACAGCCGAATGTTATGTTTTAACAAGAGCTCTAAAGTTACTGTAGATGCCAAAGAAATCAGATCTGCGTTTCATAAGATACACCCAGGTATAACGAGTAAAGTCATCTATAAACGAAAGATAATAGGTTGAGCCACCCTTAGTAGATATTGGAGATGGGCCCTACACATCAGAATGAATAATATCAAAAGGAGCAACAGAATAAGACACATTTTTATTAAACGGTAAAGTTGAGAATTTTGCCAGTTTACAACCACTATAATCAGAAATATCACAAGTGTTCAAATAACCCAAAGCACCAGTAGAGGCAAAGAAACGTAAACGTGACACTGACACATGTCCCAAACGGGAATGCCAAAGATAAAACTGAGAAGACAAGGGGCTCAAACGAAAAAACGACAAATCAATACTAAGGGCAGCAACAACAATAGAAGACACTTGGAGAATCTCCAAAACATAGAGTTTCCCCAACCTATGGCCAATCCCAATCACCTTCTGAGTGTGTTGGTCCTATACAACGCAAAAAGAATCAGAAAAGAACACCTAATTACCAACTTTACACAATTGACTGACCGAAGCAAGATTCAAAGCAAGTTTAGGAAGGTAATAAATATCAGAGAGAACAATGTTAGGGGTAGTAACAGAACCAACACCCTCAACTGTCATAGATGCAGCACTAGCGGACATGACAGAGATTGGTGAAATAGGGGACAAAGAACCAAACGATGACAAATAAGGTGACATATGATGAGACGCACCAGAATCCAAAATCCACAGAGAGGACGGAATACCTGAGGGACTAAAAGAAATTGGATCTGAATGAGACATAGATGCTGACATGGTAGTAGTATTAGAAGCCATAAACTGTCTGAACTATTCGAAAACCTGGGGATCCAATGCAGAAGGTGGCATAGTGCTAATAGACTCAGTATCTACAGATGGTGCAGCGGCAGCAGCAGCGAACTGTGGAGGACGAGCATCAAAGGAGAAGCGTGACCCATACTTCTATTGCCCATACTTTTGCTGCTGTCCAGATTGAGGCTGTTTTACCTTGTTAAGTAACAATGGACACTGAGCCTTCCAATGATTTTTCTGTTTACAGAATGCACACTCATCAAATGTAACTTTAGGAGATTGTCGAGAACGTGGTCTAGATCGATCGTGAAACAAAGAAACATAGCAGGAGTATTAGTTGCTTTAGACCCTTTATCCACTTGAGACTTGATATGGGTCTCTTCTGCAATCAGTTCATGAAAAACAGAATCAACTGTGGGGAGAGGAGATCGATGAAGGATTGTGTCACGCAGTCCTTCAAAATCAGAATGTAATGCCATCAAAAATTAAACCAAACGTTGTTCTTCCCTCCTAGCGATGTATGGCTCAAAAACTTTTAATTCTGTAGATTCAGTAAGAGCCAATTGATCCCACAAATCTGACATTGCAGCATAGAAATCTTGAATGCTCATAGCATTCTGTTGAAGAGCACGAATATCATACTCTAACTGGTACTGCTTAGCAAAATTAGACTGAGTATAAGTAACTAAACCTAACCTAATAGGAATCCATTAACTAAACCTAACTTAATAGGAAATAGGAAAAGCAAGGAAATAGGAAAAACCCAAACATATGAGCTAACACTCCACTTGTTTATCTTTCACTTCTAAGCCCTCTCAACTTTTCCTCCATGGAAAACGTAACCAAATGTTCAAAGTTTAATGCAAGGTTACCTATAATAACGGTGACCAAAACATTGAAATGAATTTTGTTGATCGAAGAAATATTCTTCTTGGCTTAGGTGGTCTTTATGGTGTTGCTAATGCTATACCATTAGCTGCATCCGCTGCTCCTACGCCATCCCCTGATCTCTCGTCTTGTAGTATAGCCAGGATTAACGAAAATCAGGAGGTGTCATACAGTTGTTATGCTCCTAAGCCTGATGATATGGAGAAAGTTCCGTATTACAAGTTCCCTTCTATGACTAAGCTCTGAGTTCATCAGCCTGCTCATGAAGCTAATGAGGAGTACATCGCCTAGTACAATTTGACAGTTAGCAAGATGAGAGATCTTGATAAGACACAACCTTTAAACCCTATTGGTTTTAAGCAACAAGCTAATATACATTGTGCTTATTGTAACGATGCGTATAGAATTGGTGGCAAAGAGTTACAAGTTCATAATTCTTGGCTTTTCTTCCTGTTCCATAGATGGTACTTGTACTTCTACGAGAGAATCGTGGGAAAACTCATTGATGATCCAACTTTCACTCTGCCATATTGGAATTAGGACCATCCAAAGGGCATGCGTTTTCCTGCCATGTATGATCGTGAAGGGACTTTTCTTTTCGATGAAACACGCGACCAAAGTCACCGAAATGGAGCATTAATCGATCTTGGTTTTTTTGGCAATGAGGTCGAAACAACTCAACTCCAATTGATGAGCAATAATTTGACACTAATGTACCGTCAAATGGTAACTAATGCTCCATGTCCTCGGATGTTCTTTGGCGGGCCTTATGATCTCGGGATTAACCTTGAACTCCCTGGAACTATAGAAAACATCCCTCACAGTCCTATCTACATCTGTTCTAGTACAGTGAGTGGTTCAACTTTGCCTAATGGTGCAATTTCAAACCATGTGAATATGGGTCATTTTTACTCAGCTGGTTTAGACCCGATTTTTTTTTGCCATCACAGCAATGTGGATCGGATGTGGAGCGAATGGAAAGCGACAGGAGGGAAAAAAACGGATATCACACATAAAGATTAGTTGAACTCCGAGTTCTTTTTCTATGATGAAAATGAAAACCCTTATCATGTCAAAGTCCGAGACTGTTTGGACACGAAGAAGATGGGTTACGCTTATAAGCCAATGGCCACCCCATAGCGTAACTTCAAGCCATTAACAAAGGCTTTAGCTGGGAAAGTGAATACAAGTTCAATTCCTCCTGTAAGCTAGGTATTCCCATTGGCTAAACTCGACAAAGCAATTTCGTTTTCCATCAATAGGCCTTCATCGCAGACTCAACAAGAGAAAAATGCACAAGAGGAGATGTTGACATTCAACAGCATAAGATATGATAACAAAGGGTACATAAGGTTCGATGTGTTCCTGAATGTAGACAATAATGTGAATGCGAATGAGCTTGACAAGGCGGAGTTTGCGGGGAGTTATACTAGTTTGCCATATGTTCATAGAGCTGGTGAGACTAATCATATCGCGACTGTTGATTTCCAGCTGGCGATAACGAAAATGTTGGAGGATATTGGTTTGGAAGATGAAGAGACTATTGTGGTGACTCTGGTGCCAAAGAGAGGCGGTGAAGGTATCTCTATTGAAAGTACGACGATCAATCTTGCGGATTGTTAATTAGTCTCTATTGGATTTGAATCTGCTGAGATTACTTGATGCTCTATTTCTGTTTCCTTGCTCTGTTCTATTCCCCTGTTTTTTTCATGTTGAAATCAGCTTTGATGCTTGATTTTCTTTTAGTTGTTATTCAAGAATAAATCAGTTACAATTATGTTTGAAAAATCGGAAAAGGGCTTAAAATGTCCTTCAACTATTCGAATTGGAACAAATTTGCCCTTTTTCTACTTTTCGGGCCTAAAATGCTCTTGATATCAACTTTTAGGCTCTATTTTGCCCTTATTTTTAACTTCCTAAATAATAACATCAATTAACAAATTCATTTATGACGTGTCGATATCCTATTGGCTACCTAATAATTAATTAAACTAATTAAAAAATCAAACCCACCCAAAAAACCCACCCATAACCCAAATCTTTTAACCCATTATTACCCAAACTTTTTAACCCAATATCCAGCCCCAAAACTATTAACCTAAAAAGAATTTTATGCTCATCATCCTCAAATTTCATCTCTTCTTCCTCAATCGAAGCTCACCAGAACTCAACCGTTCTTGCCAACAATTTGAAGTTTCTGTTCTACGTGTTGTTGCGGATTAATACCCTCACCCACTCAGGTAAGAATTTATCTATTTTTAGTATTTTCAGTTACGGTTTCAGACTCTAATATTATCTAATGTTGTTATAATTTGATGTATATTTACATTTTTATATTGTTACATGTGGTATATGCTTGTTGTAGTTGTTTTTAGAAGATACATGTATTTTATGTTTTCGTTATTATCTCGATTTATTATCTTTTAATATTGTTGTCTCAAGCTGAAAGTTTTATCTTTTTCGGCATATATTTCGTGTATTTTTCTCTATTTTCCATGCTTTCTTGTATGTTAGGTATGTCATACTTAAATGCATTTATTTATTTTTGGTGTTGCATTATGTATCTAATCTAATAGACATAACATGTGGTCCCTATCCCTTTTGTCTTCTCATAAAATATTGGTAGATTTCTTATTTGTTGTTTCTTTTATTGTTTAATGATAAGTCACTTTCTCTTTTTTTATATCTGTGATGTGACTTTCTTCAAAGAATGAATGAAAAGGTTGATGTGGTCTTTAACTATGGGGGCAAGTGGGCCCTGACTCCTCAAGTTAATTACATTAAAAAATTGACTCATATATGGAAGGAGTATGATCTAGATTTGCTATCATATATAGACATTTGTTCAGAATACACTGAACAATTCTGTTCTAGTAAGGTGAATCAGTTGCTATGCTTGGGGCCTTCTAATAAGTATTATCTAGTAGAGGGTGATTCAGAAATTAGAACACTACAGAATGTATTGTCTACTCAATCTAATGTGCTTCAATTTCAATTGTTTGTCGTTGAGGAGGGTGAAGATTATGTCACAGCTCTTGACATCAATCAACTTAATGAACATTTCCCTATCATAGTAGATGCAGTAACCGATTGTGACAGCAGACAACTGAATGAATCTCTCTCTATTACAGTAGATACAGTAATTAATGATGATATCAATCAAGTTAATGAAGCATGTCTTGTGACAATAGATGCAGTAACTAATGTTGAATCAAGTGAGGAAGGGTGAAAATGAACCTTTTGCTAGTGATCATGATAGTGATGAGTTGAAATTTTTTAGGAAGGAAAAAAGAAGAGAAGTAACTGAGAAACTAGACAATTTTTTGGAGCTAGAAAAGGGTATGAGCTTCAAGAATCTTGATGAAGCTAAAAGAATTGTGAGTTATTATTCATTTGTTAGGAAGAGGGGTCTTAGAGTTGTGAAGAGTGATTATACCAGACTTAGCTATAAGTATGATAATGGTTGTCCCTTTTTGTGTCTAATATTAGAAGTTAAGAAAGGCCAAGGATTTGAAATTAAGAACTTAGAAACAAAACACACATGTCAGGAAACCTTTAAGAATAGAAGAGCTACTTAACAAGCTTTAGCACACTACTTCAAGAACAATGTTCCAAATAACCCCAAGTATAAAGTGAAAGACATGAGGCATGATGTAGATGATCATTTTTCCCTCAATATCAGTTATTCAAAAATGAAGAGGGTTAAAAGACTTATTTTGGAGAAACTTGAGGGTAGTTTTGTTGATGATTTCAACAAATTGGAGGCTTATGCTCAAGAATTGAGGGATAGCAACCCTGATTCTGATGTGGTGATAAAAATATCTAAAGATGTTTTGGAACAAGGAAAAAGAAGATTTTCAAAAATGTATGTTTGCTTTCAAGCTTTGAAAAATGGATAGCGAGCTGGTCTGAGGCATTTATAGGGCTGGATGAAACATTTTTAAAAGGAAGTGTAAGGGAATATTGTTGGTTGCCCTTGGACAAAATTCAGTAAAGCATTTCTATCCACTTGCTTGGACAGTGGTGGATAGAGAAACAACTAGAACATGAAAATGGTTCATTGAGTTGTTGAGAAATTCATTAGATCTAAAAGATGGTGAAGGATTCACATTTATGTCTGATATGCAAAAGGTAATAATTTGTTAATTTCTTTTTCACTTTTGGATTTTTCTTTTGTGTACAGTTGAACTACTTACTTGTTTTGTTGTTTATTGTTTCAGGGGTTGATTGGTGATGTTGGTCAATTGCTTCCAAAAGCACATCATAGATGGTGTGTAAGGCATATGAAAGCCAATTGGGCTAAGACTTGGAGAGGTGTAGAGATGAAAAAAATATTATGGTGGTCTGTTTGGAGTACATATGTAGAGGAATTTCAAGATCAATTAAAAATCATGGGCTCCATGTCTGAACAAGCTCATGATGATCTGTTATGGTACCTGCACAACACTGGTGCAGGGCTTATTTTGACACAATTTGCAAGAATCAAGCATGTGAAAATAATTTTACTGAGTCATTCAACAAATGAATTTTGGAAGCAAGGTCAAAACCAATAATTAAGATGTTGGAAGATATTAGAATCAAGGTATTATCTATGTTTATTCATAACTACTTGATATAATATAATTTTACTATGTTTATATATGTATATATAAATATTTCATTGTTATGTTATGTGTAGGTTATGAATGGGTTGAAAGATCTTGAAGAGGAGGGTCAAAAATGGACAAGAGATTTCAGTCCATATGCTATGGATCTTTATAAGGATTACAAAATCATTGCACATGGTTGTCATGTTCAATCTAATGGAGAGCTAGGTTATGAGGTGGCTGAGGGTGTTAATAGACATGTTGTGAGTCTTGTTAAGAAGAAATGTACATGTAGAACATGAAATTTGACAGGAATACCATGTCCTCATGCCATTAAATCTTTAGAACATGATAAAAAATAACCACTGGATGAGATGAATTGGTGGTATTCAAAAGAGGCTTATATGTTGGTGTACCAACATAAAATTCAACCAGTTAAGGGTGAAAGATTCTAGAAAGTGTATCCCTTTCATGCGATGGAGCCACCAAAAGTACATAAAATGGTTGGTAGACCAAAAACTAAGAGAGTAAGGAAAAGGGATGAAGCAAGAAAGAGGGAGGGACTGTGGTCAAAAAGTAGAAAATGATTGAAAATGTCATGTTGTCTAGCCATAAGAGCCGCTAACATTTTAACAAGAAAAATGCCCTATTCATTGCTTCATGTCTTTTATCTTTATGTTTCACTTATATATATATATATATATATATATATATATATATATATATATATATATATATATATATATATATATATGCATTATAGTAAAAAATTTAATGAAATAGTGTCACATGACACCCCCTTAGATTAATGTATATCTGTTTGGATTACAAAATGAATTAATAGTGAGATCATTACCACATCCACCAACAAACTACCATAATCACTACTAAAAAACACCTAAAAAATGGCTGACAGAAAAGCGACGCCATTTGCTATATTGTTCTTCGCTTTTTAATAAAAATAATTTATTTTTAAAATTATTTTACAAAAAGTGATGGACGGCATCTCTTAGTCAGTCATTTTTTTTCCACGGATTTTAGCACCAAATATATAAATAATTACTAATTATTTATTTAATATAAATGGCGACGCCGTCCGTTGCTTTTATTAAAACTAATTATATATAAATTAAAAATTAACGACGCAGTCTGTCGCTTTTAATTTATTTAATTTTATTAATAATTTTTTTATCATAGCGACGGGCGACATCTTTATGTCCGTCGCTTCTTGGTCAAAATATATGGTCAACTATTTTAAGAAAGCGACGACAGTGTCTCCTAATCCGTCGCTTTTTGTAAAAATATTGGTCAACTATATTTAAAAAAAGCGACGGACTTAAAGACGTTGTCCGTCGCTTTTTATGAAACATCTGAAAGATAGATCTGGTTTTTTCTTATTTTTCTCTCTCTCTCCACCCTTATTCTTTCCCTTCTCTATCGATCTCCCTGCACATCGCCGCCCTTCCCCACGCCGTCGCCCTCACCGGTCGTCGTGTTGCTGCAGTGCTGCCCTTCCCTGTCGCCGATTGTCGATCGCCGTCGCTGCTCGTGAGTGCTGCTGCCTCTCCTAATTTGTTAAGGTAAGAGTTAATTTTTTTTCTTTCAATTCTAGTTATTATAATTGATTCTTTGTTAGTATATTATTGTTTTTGTTTGTTGGGTTGTGTTGTTCAATTGTTAATTTGATTTGATTATTGTTAGTTAGATATAGAGAATTGAAGATTTTAATTTAGGGTTTTTTTTTAAAAAAATTGGGCATTTTTAAATTGGGCATTGTTAGTTAGCGAAGAATTAAGATTTTTTGATTTTAGGACTAGTTTAATATTGAGTATATGTTATTTGAGGTTGAATTGATATTTTTTTGGATTTGATTGATTGTTAGTTAGTAAAGTGTTAATTTGAAGTTAGAAATTAGTAATTCATGAAGTGTTATGAGTATAGATGATGAATGTTTGAATGTCATGAACTTGAAATTAGAACTTGAACTTGAAGTTGAACTTAGAATTTGAACTTGAACTTAGCACTTAAACTTGAAATTAGAACTTGAACTTGAACTTAGAACTTGAACTTAGAATTTGAAGTTGTACTTAGACTTGAACTTGAAATTAGAACTTGAACTTGGAACTAGTTAGCTTGAATACATAACTAATTAAGTTTAGAAATTAGATATGAACTTGAATTGAAAACTTGGAACTAATTAAATATACATATATACATATATAAATACATCTATACATACATATATATATATATATATATATATATATATATATATATATATATATATATATATATATGTATATATATATATATATATACACACACACACACACACACATAACTATATATATATATATTCTTGGATTTGAAGTTTATATTTAACTAATTTTAGAACTTTTCGTGCTAGGCAATTGAGGAAGCTCAACATCTAAAAAAGTTGATACAAGACTATATTGCTTCTTTCATAAAGTAGGAGATAAGTTTGGTGCTTATAAATTTCTAAAGTTCAAGTACAATTGTTTTCAATAATGTGTTTGTGTCCATCTAGTATTGATACTTAGCTTTAATTTTGTGATAATTTTTTTTGTGTCCATCGAGTGTTTGTTAAGCATAAGTACCAACACTAGTTGATCCTATTGATGACAAAATTGATTTTCTTGCAAGATCGATTTGTGTCCATCTATTGTTGATATTAAGCTTTAATTTAGGAATAATGTGTTTGTTTAGCATAAGTACCAACACTAGTTGATCCTATTGATGACAAAATTGATTTTCTTGCAAGATCGATTTGTGTCCATCTAGTGTTGACACTTAGCTTTAAATTTAGAAATAATATAATTGTTAAGCATAAGTACCAACACTAGTTGATCCTATTGATGACAAAATTGATTTTCTTGCAAGATCGATTTGTGTCCATCTAGTGTTGACACTTAGCTTTAAATTTAGAAATAATATAATTGTTAAGCATAAGTATCAACACTAGTTGATCCTATTGATGACAAAATTGATTTTCTTGCAAGATCGATTTGTATCCATCTAGTTTGACACTTAGCTTTAAAAAGTTGTTAAAGTTGTTAAAGTTAAAAAGTTGTTAAGTTGTTTAAATAAGTTAAATTAAATAATGTGGTTTTGTTGATGGATTTAGTTGTTGGAATTAAGTCAAAACTAAACTAGTTCAAGTTAAAAAGTTGTTAAGTTGTTTAAATAAGTTCAAATAAATAATGTGGTTTAGTTGGTGAATTTAGTTGTTGGAATTAAGTCAAAACTAAACTAGTTAAAGTTGTTAAGTTGTGTAAATAAGTTCAAATAAATAATGTGGTTTAGTTGGTGGATTTAGTTGTTGGAATTAAGTCAAAACTAAACTAGTTAAAGTTGTTAAGTTGTTTAAATAAGTTAAATTAAATAATGTGCTTTTGTTGATGGATTTAGTTGTTGGAATTAAGTCAAAACTAAACTAGTTAAAGTTAAAAAGTTGTTAAGTTGTTTAAATAAGTTAAAATAAATAATGCAGTTTAGTTGGTGGATTTAGTTGGTGGATTTAGTTGTTGGTATTAGGTCAAAACTAAACTAGTTCAAGTTGTTAAGTTGTTTAAATAAGTTAAATTAAATAATGTGGTTTTGTTGATGGATTTAGTTGTTGGAATTAAGTCAAAACTAAATTAAACTAGGTCAAGTTAAAAAGTTGTTAAGTTGTTTAAATAAGTTAAATTAAATTATGTGGTTTGTTGATGGATTTAGTTGTTGGAATTAAGTCAAAACTAAACTAGTTAAAGTTGTTAAGTTGTTTAAATAAGTTAAATTAAATAATGTGGTTTTGTTGATATATTTAGTTGTTAGAATTAAGTCAAAACTAAACTAGTTAAAGTTAAAAAGTTGTTAAGTTGTTTAAATAAGTTAAAATAAATAATGTGGTTTAGTTGGTGGATTTAGTTGTTGGAATTAAGTCAAAACTAAACTAGGTCAAGTTGTTAAGTTGTTTAAGTTAAATTAAATAATGTGGTTTTGTTGATGGATTTAGTTGTTGGGAGTCCGCTATGTGAAGGGAGTCCACATTCTACCTTGTCAGTTGCGGTTTGATTAATGAATATTAAATCAGATTGAAATGTTCCTAATGCGGCTATAGACTCAATAGTTGATCTTTTGGGTGAACTAGTTAATCCAGAGTTTAACATACCTAAGAACTTCTATTAGATAAAGCGTTTGGTTTCCAAGTTAGGATTGACGTATGATAGAATTCATTGTTGTGTTAATGACTGCATGTTGTTTTACAAGACTGATAGTGAATTAGAAAATTATAAGTTTTGTGGACATGCTCGTTATAAGAGGACTCCGGCTGGAAAGATGGTCCCAGTTAAGGCGATGCATTATCTACCTCTCATTCCTAGGTTAAAGATGTTGTATGCATCGATGAGGTCTGCCCCATATATGAGATGTCATCGTGAATATAAAAGGTCTTCGGGTGTCTTGTCTCATCCATCTGATGGTGAAGCATGTAAGCATTTTGATAATGTATATCCTGATTTTGCTAGTGAACCAAGAAATGTTAGATTGGGGTTGTGTGCAGATGGCTTTACACCATTCTCTAATTCTGCTTCGCCTTATTCATGTTGGCCGGTATTTCTTACTCCGTATAATCTTCCTCCTGAAATATGCATGACCAGTCCCTACATCTTTCTAAGTTGTGTTATTCCAGGTCCCCGTAATCCAAAAAGTTTGATTGATGTTTATCTACAACCATTGATAGATAAGCTCAAACAATTGTGGTTTGAAGGCGTTTTGATTTATGATATATCAACTAAGAAGAATTTTTTTATGCGTGCTTCTTTAATGTAGACTATTACGGGTTGTTTCGTTTGAATTCAAATTATGATGGGATTAGTTATGATGGGATAAGTTATGATGGGATTAGTTATGATGGGATAAGTTATGCTAAGATTATTTTTTATTGAGTGTTTGGTTTGTTGTATTAAAATTAATAAATCTTAAGAACAACATATAAATTTACAAAAATACCCTTTATGGATGTGAAAAGTAATGTCTAAACAGTGTTTAAAGGGACATTTTTGTCATTTAGTCATTTTATCCCGGGATAAGTTATCCCGGGATTACTATACCACATATAGGAAGGGATAACTTATCCCGGTACTAATAATTAGTACCGGGATAAGTTATCCCGGCCTTGCCAACCAAACAACAAATTGAGTGGTACTATAATTTAATCCCGGGATTATTTTACCCAATCCTTCACACCAAACAACCCCTTAATGATTTTCCCGCATACAGGATGTTGTCTGGTTGGATGACAGCTGGAAAGCTAGCATGTCCGTATTGCATAGAAAATAGTAAGACATTCACTTTAAAACATGATAGAAAAAATACATGGTTTGTTTGTCATCGCCAGTTCTTGCCAATGGACCATGAGTTTAGAAAGATGAAAACTGCATTTAGAAAAAATAAGGTTGAAAATGACTTCCCACCTCCATTACTCATAGGGCATCAAATTTGGGAGAGAGTTTCTCAATTACCTAAAGTTATAGAAGATTCACCTTTTAGACTTCCTGGATATGGTGTTGAACATAATTGGACCAAACAAAACATATTTTGGGAGTTGCCGTATTGAAAGGACAATCTTCTACGACATAATCTTGATGTGATGCACATTGAAAAAAATTATTTTGACAATTTATTTAACACAGTGATGGATGTTAAGGGTAAGACAAAAGACAATCCAAAAGCTAGAATGAACATAAAGGAATATTGTAGGAGAAATGAGTTATGTCTGCAGGAATTACAGAATGATAAAATAGTTAAGCCAAAGCCAGCTTTTCATTCACATTAGATGAGAAACGTGAAATTATTGAGTGGGTTAAAAATTTAAGGACGCCGAAGGGCTATGCTTCGAATTTAGGAAAGTGGGCAGATATGAATTAAGGAAAATTGATAGGTATGAAAAGTCATGATTGTCATGTGTTCACGGAAACTTTAATATATTATTCATGAACTAACATATTTATTATGAGTTTTGCAGGTGACATCCTGCAAAGGATGTTGCCCGGACTTTAAAAGACTGTGTTAGAAGACTCTATACACAGGCTTATCACTCTTAGAGCGAGATTCCAAACAGTATATGCCAGGCAATGTTTAATAACTTTAAGGTATATATTTTTTAGTTAAGTTTAGTATACTTTACTCTTTTTTACTATCGATCTAATTATCATTATTCAATTTTTTTTCCAGACTATGTGTATTTAAGAGTCGAGGTACAATTTGGTCATTGGGACCACATTTGAGAGAAAGACATATATCAGACTGTCTAGCTGGCTAAAGAAAGTTTGGAAAAGTGGTGAACGTCCCGGTTGGATGTTGCCTCATGTTTTTGATGAATTGGGTTAGTATTGAAACACATTCAAGTTTAAGGCAATATCAGAACAAGCCAAAAAGGATAGAGGCAGTCTTAAGGGTGACTCGTTGCACACCGTAGGTGCAAAGACTGTAGGAATAATTGCACAGAGATGGTAAGTTCTAATTCAAACTTATAAATAAATAATTAGTTGATTCATATATATCGTTATAAATTTCAGTTTTTATTTATAGGAAAAAGAATTGGGACGCACTCCCATTGAACCGGAGGTTTTCAACACGACTCATGTCAGGAAGAAAGAAAATGAGTCGGATCCGGATGTGTGGGTGGAGGAAAAGACCGAAAAAACTTTTGTAAGTTATTTAATATGAATAATATATATTAATAGTGAATATATTTATGATATGTATATATATTGATGTTAATTTTTATATTTAATATGCAGAATGACTTCATCAGTACGTCGCTGAGAATCTAGATAGTTCGGTCCAATTGACACCTGAACTTTTCACCCAGATTTGGAAAGAAAAAGTGGTAGGAGGGACACACAAGTGTAGAGTCTATGGTCTAGACTTTCGAAACGATATAAGACGACTCCAGTCAGGCTTAGAAGGAATTGGATAGTCACGTCAAGTCAAGGCACTTGACGGTGTTCAGATTGCTGCTATGTCGGCTCAAATAGCTAAACTTACAGCGGCACTGACAGATTCGAAGTGGAGAAGAGTAGCTGAACAAGAAAGCATGAGTGAGACCATTCAACAAATCAAAGAACAGGTGATGAACCTTGCTCGTCGACCTACTACTTCGGCTCCCGATGACACCGACAACGAGAGTGTGAGGATGATTATGTAGAACCCACTCCCTAGTTTAGATCTCTAGACATTTATGAACTTTTTGTAATTTTGAAAGACTTTATAAGTCTTTAATTTGTGATTTAGATACTTTTTAATGTTATTTTAAGTTTGTCATTTTATGTTTTGTTTAGATTATTTATAATTGTGTGTGTTTGATTGGGTTGAATAATGTAGAATTGAATTGAATTGCATTTGCAGGTAAGTAGCAGAAACTGCCAGTTTCTGTTGTCAAAAATATTGCAGGAAAAGCGACGGACAACGTGGTTTTGTCCGTTGCTTTTATGAGTTTAATTTTTTTTTAAAATCCCAGAAAAGCAACGAACAACGTGGTTTTGTCTGTCGCTTTTCAAGGATTTTTAAAAATAAAATTTCCAAAAAAGCAATGAACTGCGTCGCCTTTTAGAAATTTAAAAAAAATGCAAATTAAAATAAAGTGACGGAGTCCGTCGCTTTTGTTAAAAAAATTAAAAAAAAAAGTCAAAAAGCGACGCAGTCCATCGCTTTTTAGCGACGTAGTCCGACGCTTTTTGAAAAGCGTCGGGCAAAAAAGCGACGAAGGTGAATGCGTCACTTTTTCGTCGATTTTGACCAAAAAAGCAACGCAGTCCGTCGCTTTTGACCGTCGTTTTTTGACAGTTTTTTAATAGTGAATTTAGCTTATTTTCTTATAGATAAAAACTAATTTACTATTCAAATGATGTATTAAATGGATGTAATGTAAATTTAAAAATAGGATAAAGACAAGTCTGACATAATAAATTAGTGCATAAAATCAAATTTTAATGGTTATTGTTGTCCATTTTCCCTTTCATACTTACTTATAATCTATTCATAAAAGGCATAAAAATCATTCAACTTCATTTATATTATTATTACTAGTCTTTAGAAACATGCATTGCACGTTTATCCCCTTTTATTTTCATAAAATTTGTACATTCCTAATTTTATATCTTCAAACCCATGTTTTCAAAAACTGTTATTTTTATAAAATTTGTACATACATAATTTAATGTATTATTCTACTAAGTATGTGTTTAGTCAAACACAACAATATCATCTAATTTTAACACAATTTTAGTTATTACTCCCACTATTCCTTTTTTTTAGTTGTCATATTGCACTTTTTGAGAGTCAATTTGACTAATTTCTAAAGTTAATTTAGATTACACTAATATCATATTTTGAAATAAGAATTTAGATATTCAAAAACTATACAAAAAATACTATAAATTGCAAATTTTTTCATATCAATATGATGAAAAAATACATCTGAAACTATTAGTTAAAGTTTATATCGTTTGACTATTAAAAGAAAAATAGTAACAGCTACAAAAGAACGGAGGGAGTAGTTCACGAAATAGGAAATGTTGAACTATGTAAAACTAATTAAGATAATACAACATCTAATATTATCGGAGTTGCTGACATAAAATTAGTGTTGATACTTATAATATTAAAAAATGATTAAAACACCTAAATAGGACTAACCTGTTTTTTACCAATCAAGAAAAGGCACAAGTATATAAATAATGATGCACCACATTTGAGGCAACCATGCTATTCCCATGTATACATGTCCAGTAACTCCATTATTTTTAGAATGTGATACATAATCTTTAGGTTTATGCAAAAGTATGTAATTTTATTTTGGTTAAAAGATGCAACAAGAAAATAACAAAAAACTTCATTTCATACACTAAATACCTTTTCAAGAAGCAGCATATATTAGGCAACCAGGATTACATCCACATGCTGGTTCACTACTAAATCATCAAAAGCTCAATTCTGCTAAATCATAATTATAACTTCTAAACTCTATGTGTATGGAGAAAATGAATGAAAAGTTTGAGTATATTTTATTAGAAAAATAAATCTTTGATTGATGACATGTACATTGATATTTCAAAAGTTAATATTGCAATTAAGATCGGAAGATGAAGCAATTCAAGATTGACATTAAATAAACATAATTAAGTACTCCCTCTGTCCCAAATTATTTGTCTACTTTTCCTTTTTTTAGTTGTTCCTAATTATTTGTCAATTTTGACAAATCAAAAAAGGACAATTTTTCTTACCTATTATACCCTCAATTAATTACTTTGAAAAATGTAGAGCTTCTTGAAACTCTTAAGTTTTTAATTCATCCACTTCATAATTAATAGGGGTAAAATGGCAAACTCACCATGTCAATCATTATTTTCTTAATATGTGTGTCAATTCAAAAGTGGACAAGCAATTAGGGATGTAGGGAGTGTTAAAAAAGTGATACAAAGTTTAAGAAATAGTAAATACACATTATTAAGTCTATGAGAATTCAAAATACATGTTTCACGAACTATAAGGAGAAGCCTAAACATCCAAGTTATTCATATACTAATGACATACGGTTAAAAGTATATAGTCTCTTACTATTAATTGATTTATTAATTGTATGAATAGTATTTACTACAACTTTTGGGTTTTCTAGTGTTCTATATTATAATATTATATAATTACTATCTAAATAAAATTAAATAAATATTTATAACATTTTAATTTAGAGTAGTTTTTTTAATGGCATTATTGTAGTAACTCAATTTTATAGGGATATACTGATATTTCAACTTTCAACTTTTTTTGTTCCCACTTATAAAAATATATGATGATAAAATAATAATAATAATAATCTTGTTAGCTTATATTACTAAAATCTAAACAAAATGAAGCTTAATTACTCCATTCTCATAATATTGTTTACATGATTTTAATTTGAGGAATAGTCTTTAGTAGTAACAATTAAGTGTCAAAGAATAACATAAAGAAATAATCAAAATGTCCAAAAGCAAAATTGTCATCATACCATTTGAATTATAACACTACGGAAAGCTACCATTAATATATAATACTATGTTTAAGAAAACTATTAGGCTTAGTGTCGCATAAATGTAAATATAACTCTCATTTTTATTTGAAAATTAAATTGTTAAATCTCATAATGTATAAATTGTAGAAAAATAAAACATGGAACAAAATGGGTGAAAATGAACAATATATGTATGTGTTCGCAACACTATGTTAGATAGACGACAAAGTAACACAATCAAAATCTTTTATTCAAAGTAATAATTTTTTAGCAATCTTTATTTAAGTTAATTGTATTTAAACAAAAGCATATTGCATAAACTATTCAAGTATAATCAAACTCATCATGTATTAATAGAAGTTTTGACAATTAAGTAACACTTAAAAGATAATAACACAAAAACAAAGAATTTTTTTTTCATAACAATGCAAAATGATATATAATTACATCAAAATATGGGTTGCATACCTAATTTATTTTGGACAAGCATACCTTAATTCCAAAATGGAAAAGAAAAACTCAAAATCATAAGCAAACATAAAAAAGATCTATAGGAATATATAAGTCATATCTTATACTTCTAAGTTTAACGCTTGAATCTTATACTTCTAAGTTTAACGCTTGAATCTTATACTTCTAAGTTTAATGCTTGAACTACATTGTAAGAAAACTTCTCTATTTAATTTCAAAATGAAGTTATCTGCTTTTCTCCTTACTTAGTTTTTTAACGACATGTATTTACATCATTATCTAGGAAGAAGAAGAGAACAGTAAATGATAGAAAAGAAAATAATATGATGTCTAGAAAGCAATTTACTGATATTTATAGTGATTTTGGTTGTCTTTTCACCTACCAAATTAATGGAGCACATTGAATGATGATACATAAATTATATTTTGGTTTCAAAATTCAAGGAGTCACCGAATTTGAAGAGTCATTCATTATTGAAGTGTAGTTGTTGGACTTCATATTCCACCATTATGTAATTAAAATATTAATATTTAATAAATTAATTAATTTTATTTTGATTTAGTGTAGGGGCAAAATGATAATTCAACTTTGAATGTTGGAGCTTTCCACTTATAATAATATATGATATGATATGATGATGATTATTATGTTATTTATATTGACAATTCATTAATTTAAGGTAATAAAATACTAGCCATGTGTTTATTATATTTATATAGATATTGCTGTGGAAAGTTTAATTATTAATATAAAAAATTTAATTTATTTTTCTTCATATTTCCTTAGAGGCCAAGACATTTGTTCTTTTTCGTAATTATATTGATTTTTTACTATATATAGACGGGAGGGATCATACCAAACCTCCCACTACCTTAAATTTTATAAATATAACATGGGTGAATAATTTTTAATTAAAAAAAGACTATGATTGTTAAAAAATGAACCTCTACTGGAATCAATTATATCAAGTTATAGAAAAGTACTTGAGATGAAGTATTAACCGTAAAAGTATGGTATATGGAACAATCACAATAAGGGATGATTAAACTTCAACACAAATGGAAGTTTTTTGAAGCATAATGGAAAGTAGGGGTGTGTATTTGGTTTTTCGGTTTGGTTTTACACTATTTAGTTTGAATTTTCGATTTTTTATTTTGTAAAAGTGTAATCCAATTCGATTCAAAATAAATTTGGTTTGATTTTCCTCTATTCGGTTCGGCTTTTTTTGGTTTGGTTATTGGGTTATGTCAATAATTAATAACATATATAACCAAAGTACTAATATTTAATCCCTTAAATATACTTTCTAATATAAATCATAAGTAAAACTTAAAACACAATACCTATAAGTATACCTATTAATTTTTATAGATGTAATTCAAACATAAAATATAAACGTAATCATCAAGAAAGGCAATAACCAAAAAGGGACAAAAGTGATTAATTCCAACTTAATTCTAAGCCTAAACATTATATATATATATATATATATATATATATAATTCGGTTTTCAGTTTTTATTTTTTAAAATCCAAAACCAAACCAAAAAACCAAACAAAGTAATTTATTAATCCAAAACCAATCCGAAAAACCAATCCAAATAAAAACTCGATTTGATTTGATTTGGTTATTCGGTTTAATCCAAATAATGCACACCCCTAATGAAAAGGCTAGAATAGTTCATTTTTTGAAAAATAATGAACAATACTGAGGCAACGTAGATGCTAATTAAGTTTGTTGTTCAATGGTTGAAGAATAATGGGCATCAACAAGGCATTATAAAAAATGGATTCCTTGATCGCGTGGTTGGTATGATGAAGAATAAAATTAACCTCTCGACATCTCGATTTGAAAATTTTTGTGGATGAGATTTCTGATTTAATAGAAAATGTTAATTACTTCTTCACAGCTCTTTTGTTAAACAAAATGAAATTACCTAGCATAAGGATGAGATATGACAAAGCCAATTTTTCTGTAAAATAATTTGTATAACCTCTAGATATGTGGGAAGTGAAATACTTAAACATTCCCTTTTTGCCGGGATATTGCTTGGCAATTTCTGATGTATACTTGGGATTGACATAACCCCCCCCCCCCCTCAAACCTCCCTCCCCTCTTTTGTTGTGCTTCTACATAATTGATATATACAGCACTAGAATCGAAATTTATAAACTTAAGAAGGAAAAAACTATAATTAATACGAAAAAATAGAATCGAACCGAATTATTTCAATTTTCGATTTGGTATTCGGTATATATTTTTGTATTTTCAGTATTTCAGTTCGATTTTCGGTATGTAATTTTTGTGTTATTCGGTATTTCAATTTACCGAAATATATTATATGATAATATATATTAATATTATAATATTAAATAATAAATATTATAATTTAAAATTAAAAGCAAAAGTAGGTCTTTCAAACTTTTGTTAACTTTCCACTTACAGTCACTTCCCAAAGGCCAAAAGTGACTGACGTTCCCACTTTCGAGTTCCGGCGACTAGCATCGACCAGCAGTAGCACGCAGCAGCCGCCAGTTGACCAGCAGGCAGCCGCAGCACAGCAGCAACCGGCATCGACCAGCGGGCAGCAGCACGCAGCACAGCAGCAACCAGCCGTCAGCCGACCTTTCCACTTTCCACACAACCAGACGCCACCGAACAAAAAACCGAACCGAAATAATATAAATTGAACCGAAATAATAAAAACCAAATCGAACCAAATTATTTCGATTCGGTGTTTGATACACGTTGTACAAAAACCGAAAACTAAAAAAAAATCAAAACCAAACCGAAATATCGAATGCCAGCCGTAATTACAAGGGAGCTGTGGTACCACATCGGATAGCAATGAAAGTTTTCCATTAATTATTAAGAATAAAATCCACAAGTCAAAGGATTGAACTCTAATTTTATGTGATATACTTAGGACTTCGAATTTTGAGAGTCAATTCTTTTAAATGTTTTTTAATATTTTAAGTTTTAATTATTGTAATTTATATTGCTTTTTATTTAGTTTTTAAATACACAAATTTTATTTCAAAAAAATTAAAATATCTATATTCAAATTCACTATCAAATTTTAAAAATTTATATTAAATCTGAAAATTACAATTATATCACATAAATTAAACAAATGGATAATATTTATATGAAGTAGGTGATGCTCCGATCATCAAGCAAAGCGAGTGTATAATAACAATTATTTAATCTACGGTTTTGTAGATCAATTCAAAGTGCGTGAAGGCGAAAATCAAAATCACGTGGATTCGAGTCAAAATGATTTGACAAGTCAAAGTGATAAATCATAATCCTCCTAAAGGATCTCATAATGAAGTCACTCTACAATATCAACCAACTTTCTAAGTCAATATTCTCTGAGAATTAATGAAACTTTAATATAAATATCAAACATCGAATACAAAATAAAAATAAAATAAAATATAGAAGGCTAGTAGCACAAGATGTTTCCTTAGAAAATGTCTAATTTTCCATTGAGCTATTTTATATTAAGCTCATTTTCATAACCTTAGTCATGGATATAGAACGTTGGTGATATATGATATGATCAGGATACTGTTTTTATTTTTTAACATATTTTGAGAATTAAAGGTTACAATTGTCTAATTATTATAGGTACGTAATTTAATTTGAAGTAAGAATTATCAGTAAAGATATATACTTGTTACCGAAAATGACTATACAGTCGAGGAAAGTCAACTATGAAATAATAAAGAATTTGATGGCTACCACCACATAAATTTAAATTTATAAATTACATATAGTAAATTTCAAATAAAATTTTGAGATAAAACAGCATTGAAATGTCTATATATTAACGGGTCATAACCATTTTATCATATTTCTGTTAGGGTTTTGCCCTGATTTTCTTATCATTATTTAAGATTTATTTTTTTTCCTTAAAGAAAAGATAAAACATTACCATAAATGTTTTTACTTTTCCTGAAAGGAAAATATAATATTCTTTCATATTTGATTTATTCTTTCCTTTTAGGAAAAGGCTTTGGAGTAGCTAGTCCTTTTCTAGTAAGAAAAGGTTTTAGGACTCTATAAATATAGATTTGTTTCTTCTAATACAAAAACAACAACAATAGAATCCACAATGTAGTCGTTTAAGAGTCTTGTTTATGGGGAGATTTTCTCTCTATAGTTTTTATGTTTTTTATCAGTTTTTAATTATGTAGACCAATTGGTCATATCATATAATAATATTATTTCTTTTAGTATAGTTTTATGTGTCGTCTAATTTATCAACCATATGATTTGCAAATTATAAGCTTCCGCATGACGCTCTAATCACCTTCATAACCCAACAATTTCCTTGTTCAACGTATACTCTTTTCCTTTGCTAAAAACACATTTGGATTATAATTTTTTTTTAAATTTCCTACCTTAACTATTAGTTGTGTTTTTTCATACATGAGCAATCATCATTTATGTATTAAACACATCTCGAGTTTAAGTATATATTAAAACACACGTCGCTATTTCCTACATCAACTAGGTGTGTTTTAACTTTTAATACATATATGGTTATTGTTCAGGTATGTAGGAAAAGAAAACAACTGATAGTTGAGGTGTGAAACTCGTTAATAAGTGATAGTTCAGGTGCATTTTTACCATTATCCCTTTGATGGTTTTTCCTGAATTGAAGTTCATCCTAATATTGAACTTTTTTTTTTGTCTCACCCGATGTCTGAAGCCCACATTGGAGCTCCGATTGAATTCGAATAGCGCACTACAAAGCCCATTCATGGATGATGCTCCCAACAAGTTTTTTCCATATCCAGAGCTCGAACCTAATTCATCTACCGTTCCTTAGAAAGAAAGCATGATAGTAGTATAAAAGTCTATATATGGCACTAATTCACACAATTCCTAGGATTTTTAATAAATAAGTTATGAACCAGAAAGTACTAGTATAATTAATCATTGTTAATTAATCAGTGAAGTTGTACAACTTGTTTAGTTACTTCAATTCTACATTTCTTATGAAGCAAAACTCTAAGGTTGACAAGCAACAAACCAGCTTTTCAGCTCTCACTAAAGTCTAATTCTTCAAACCTCCATTTTAATTTGTAAATTACCAATTGATCATCATCTTCCAATATTTAAACACTAAGAAATTTATTACAACTTTCCAGCTATTTTGCTTCTTCCACACTTTAATCCTAATCCTACACTATAAAAAGCTCATTCAACATGACAATTAGCATGAAACATATTCCAATATTATCAAACATAAAATAGAGTTATGGCCTCTAATTTTCTTTTAACTTCATGTACTACCATTTCCTCATCCCAATCCAATTTTTCTCAACCACCATCCAAAATTTTCGTCCGTACAAAACAAATCGATAACTTTAAGGTGAATTGCAAAATAAAAAATGGTAACACTATCAATGATGACGATAATGAAGGAAAATCTTTTCCAGGGAAACTTGATAGACGAAATGTCCTCCTTTGTCTAGGTGGGCTCTATGGAGCATCTAATCTTATCGGTGTATCCAATGAGCCATTTGCCCTAGGTGCACCGGTACCACCCCCAGACTTCTCAACATGTAGCACAGCTAGTCTACCTGATGGTTCACAAGTACCCTTCTCTTGTTGTCCACCACTCCCAAAAGACCTGACTAATATCCCTACTTACAAACTTCCTAACGTGTCGAAAGTCAAAATTAGACCAGCCGCACATAACGTGACTCAAGAATACATAACCAAATACAACACTGCAATTCAAAAGATGAAATCATTAGACAAAGATGATCCATTAAGCTTCATTCAACAAGCCAATATCCATTGTGCTTATTGCAACTCTGGTTACAAAGAACTAGGGTTTCCCGGTGTACCATTACAAGTTCATCATGGCTATTTTTTCCATTTCATAGATGGTACTTATATTTCTTCGAAAGAATTCTTGGTTCATTAATTGGTGACGATACATTTGCTTTGCCATTTTGGAACTATGATAGTCAAGTTGGGATGCAATTTCCATCTTTATACAATGATGTTAATTCATCATTGTACGATCCTAATCGTAACCAAAACCATTTTACTCCTAATGTTATCGACTTAGGGTTCACTACGATAGACCTCGATGCATCCGATCAACAAAAAATCAATAATAATCTTACCATGATGTATCGACAAATGCTCACGAATGCACCTTGTCCTCAACTATTTTTTGGAAACCCTATACGTGGGCGGAGAGCAACCGATTCGTGGTATGGGTACGATTGAGAATGTACCACATAACTCTGTCCATCGATGGGTTGGTAATCCAAATAATAAGTTTAGGGAGAATATGGGAACTTTTTATTCAGCGGCGAGAGATCCTATTTTCTATGCTCATCATGCTAATGTTGATAGGATGTGGACAATATGGAAAACTTTAGGAGGCAAACGACGCGACTTCAATGACAAGTACGTACCCTTTCTATTTCAATTTATATGATGCATTTTATATTTATTTTTTTAAAACGAACGATATATTTTTATATTTAGATAAAAAAATAACTTTAAACGTCATTTTATCCTTAACGTACACCTTGATTTGTAGCTATAGCCTATATATACATCTATTGATAACTTCTTTTTGTCATAAATTTCAAAAGTCTTTTTCTTTATCTTAAATATTGTACAATTTGATCCATCAAAGAACTTACTATTATATGTTAGAGAACACACTTCTGATTATTTGAAAAAAATTAAAATAAATCCCACCCTCACGTGTATGTCATATTTCTTTTTTACCGTGAGTCAAACACGTCAAAAAAGTTACAAGTTATAACCATTTCATCTAAAATTTAATACATGATCATGAACAATTTTCACCTTTTTCCATTTTTTTTTTTGAAATAAAATTGTAACAAATTCAAAAAAATGTTTTTACAATTTTCACTCCAAATAACTCACAAAAACTCAAAAACAATTCCAATTTATATTCATGTCCACAACTCCAATTTTCATATATCATTTTCAACTTGATAATATAAATACTTTATGTGACACATTTCGCTTTTCGAGAGTCAAACAGTTTAAGTTTGACCAAGAATTTGCTCATGAAATTTTTCAATTTTTTAAAAATGAAAGTTATATATTTGTAAACTACACAAAAAGTACTATAAATCTCAATAATTGATAATACAAAATATTTAAAAGATATAAAAAAAATTTACAGTCAAAGATAGACATGTTTGAATCTCGATATCCGAAATGTGTTCCATAAATTGGGACAGAGGGAGTACTACTTTTTCTCCAAATTTCATAATTTTTACGTCCAAACATCAGCAAAATTATTAGTGAATGCATATTTTAATTAATTATATTCTATATATATCTTTCATATAACAGGGATTGGCTTGATAGTGCCTTCTTATTCTATGATGAAAACCGTACCCTTGTGAAAGTAACAGTCCAAGATTGCATAAACAATGAGAAATTAGGTTACAAATACGAAAACGTACCTATTCCATGGAAAAATTACAAGCCTGTTCCACGTAAACAAAAAGTTAAAAAAAACCCTAAAAATGTAAAACCCTCCACAGAAATCTTCCCTTCAACATTGAAAAGAACATTGTCATTTTCCATCAAAAGGCCAAACATCTCAAGAACTCAACAAGAAAAGGACATCGAAGAGGAGCTCCTCGTATTCAACAACATGACATTCGATGAAACTGAATACATAAGGTTCGATGTATTTATCAACGAAGATGAAGGTGTGAAGGCGAAGGTACTAGATAGGACTGAGTATGTTGGTAGCTTCGCGAATTTGCCTCATGTGCATGCTGCTGGGAATAATACTGGTAGTATTACTTAAATTTCATCACTTATTTACTCAAGTATTACTTAAATTTGTATTGTTATAACTTCATATTTGTTAGTAAAATAATTAAATACATAACATATTTCTTATATATATGGAGGGACCAATAATGCACATTGAAGAATAAACATGCTTAGTCTTATATCACAATGATTAAAAAACAAAAATTACCAGCACTTTTGGACAGAAAGTGGTGATAATTAATAATGTAAAGTATTTTATGATATTAATTAAGAGAAAATTTCAGAAATAACAAACATAATAGATAATGCTTGTGCAAATTGATATTTGAATTTTTAGTTTTATGTGTGATAAGTTATTATGTATTTGTTTGTCTTCTCTTTTCTGCTTTTTTGTTTTCCATTTTATGGTTTTATGTTGATGGTTTTGGTAATAAAAGTTGTATATCTTGCAAGTACTTGTATAGTTAAATATACCTCTCGACTTTATGACTTAGATCGGATATATACTTGTTGTTTAATATGCGTTTTGATCCATGGAGGAGCCAGGAATTTCACGAAGAGGGTCCAAAAATTAAACAATAAAAACTTTTTTTTAAAAAGGGGAAAAAGTTATTTGAACACGCAAACACTAGTTCATTAAAGATGTTTAAACACACATTCAAAAGACATCTTAAACCACTAGGCTATAATTAACAACCTATTATATCAAGGATATCTAAAATATGTTTTTAATCACTTTGTGTATCATTTTACTTGCATATGCGGTATTTTTTTCCGACGAAGGGTGTCCAATTGGACACCCGACATACATGTGCCTACGCCACTTGTTGTGATAGGATGGTTGAGATTCCTCCATCTTTAATTAGAGATTTCGAGTTTGAGCTCGGATGAGAAAAAAATCATGTTGGGAGTGTTGCCCTTAAAAATATGTGTTACGATGCATGAATTCAAATTTAATCAGGCTCCAATATGAATATCAAAATAAAATAAAAAATGCTGATGTAAAAAGTACCAAGAAAATCATGTAAACATCAATGAAAAAGAAATTGTATGGAAGTGTACTCCATAATGAATATAAATTGGTAACCTAAAAAGATGAGTAGCTAGCTATTAATACAACTGATTAAGCTACATTAATTTAAAAAAACAAGAGATATTAATAAGGATCAATACACTTTTGATCCCCCATTAATTATTTGCTAATTCTACTATGTCTTTATGATATTTGATCGAACATATTAGGCATTCAACTAATTGAGTTACGCACTTCTGATCCTTTTTACTTGTGAATATTCAAAAAAATTATCAAAATTAGTACTCTTGATTATTTCATCACTTATTTACTCAAGTATTACTTAAATTTGTATTGTTATAACTTCATATTTGTTAGCAAAATAATTAAATACATAACATATTTCATATATATATGGAGGGACCAGTAATGCACATTGAAGAATAAACATGCTTAGTCTTATATCACAATGATTAAAAAACAAAAATTACCAGCACTTTTGGACAGAAAGTGGTGATAATTAATAATGTAAAGTATTTTATGATATTAATTAAGAGAAAATTTTAGAAATAGCAAACATAATAGACACAATAAGGCTCTATAGCTATAAATGATTGCGCTTCATAGCTTTAGTTTCGTTTGCTATGGAGGCTGTCGTTGTATATTTTGCTTGCGAATATACAAATTTGTATTCATACATTTATAAATTTTTCAAAACTCTATTTGTATATTTCGCTTGTCAATATATAAATAGGGTAATTTATTATAAATTTTTCATAAATCGTATACAAATAGTTAGGGTAAGCATATACAAAATTTGAATTTATACAATTATGAGCCGAATTATACAAATTCTCTGGATTTATACAAATCAGGCGAATAACAAGATTGGGAGAAACTAAAGCAGCGAATTAGAATTTTCCTAGAGGATACCTATATCATTTAATATGGTTTAAATATTTGATATTCTCCACAATTTTCCATTAATTAATGAATGTATACAACTTTAATTTTGTCAGATTATAGGAATGGGGATCTAAACATGTCAACTGGGCCGGGCTGATCCATGTTCGACCCAGCACAACATATTAATGGTAACTCGGCCAACCCAGAATTAACGGACTTAGGCTGAGCTGGGCTCAATTAGTGGTAGACCTCTACTTTAAAAAATTGTATTTGATCCCCCTAAATATCAACCATAAGGGGTTGTTTGATGTGAGGGATAAAAATAAATAGTGATGAGATAAGAAAACAGTGATGGGATAAAGTTTTTGTATCTTGTTTGGTTGCCATGTTTGGGACAATTTATCCCACCATTTATATCATAGTGATGGAATAAGTTATCTTGTATATATGGTGGGGTAAATTATTCCAGAATAGCTAACCCTAGGATAACCTATCCTGGGATAACTTGTTCCCAACCAAACAACCCCTAAGTACTTAAGTCATAACTCATAACTTCATTGATTTCCATATCTTAACTTGGTTAATTATATACTCCTTCATTTCAAAATACTTGACGTATTTTACTTTTTGAAAGTTAAATTACATAATTTTTTATCAGCATTTTAAGATATATTTTTTAATCATATTAATATGATATGAAAAGAATTACAACTTATAGTATTTTTTGTATTTTTGAATATCTAAATTGTAATTTTAAAATATTAAATTAATGTAATCTAATTTAGCTCGAAGATTAGTCAAATTAACTCCCCAAGAGAGAAATACGACAATAAGGACAAAATGAAGACAAGAGGCTTTCTAAACATATCCATGCTGATGCACATGATAATAATTCAAATAATGATTTTGTTAATCAATCATGTATTTATTATGGAATATCCAACTAATTTTGTTTTTTTTTCCCCTCAAATTTGGATCCAATTATTTTATTTACAGTTTGAAAAAAATTGATTTATGAGGATAATAATTAGTCTTCTCTATGATTTTGCATCACTTCTACATTTAATTTAAGTATATCTCAACTACCTTGATTTGTTTTACTAGAAAATTATTATTTTATCTCCCCCTGTCACCTAATATACGAATTTTAAAAATAATAAATAGAGCAGTTGGGTTCATTTTGACCTTAAATTAAGAGATTTCAATTTCGTCGGTGGGTTCTTAGTACTAATGGGATTATTAAAGCTTTTGTCTGAATTAATTAAATGTACCACTATTGTTTAAACAACGTTTACGAAACACTCATGCTATAAAATGATTGAAGATATTTACTTGAGATTATGAATCACGTTTTTATGTTTTATTTAGTATCGCGTTTGAAACTCACCTCTCCTTTATGTTTTATTTAATTTCGTGACGATTATTTGTGAGTGATGGTACCAAACTAGTCTCAATGTCACAGTGTGTAATGAATCTCCTAAAAGTATGTTCTCATGATCAATATATTGGTTCAAGTCTTGAAAATAGCATCTGATAGAATGGTAAGATAAAATTGCGTACAATAGGCCTTTGTTATCGGATCCTTCCTTGAATTTTATGCATAGTGAAACTTTAATGCATCAGATTGTCTTTTATTTTTTACTTTATCGATCACCGTATCAAGGAACCTTAAATAAGTGCAAATTAAAGACCAAAAAGAAAACGAAATTTTGTAAAGAGGGAATCATTTTTTGTAATACTCTATAGGTGCAACACAGAAAAAAATATATTTTGTTGAAAAAGTTTATTGAAAGTTTTGATCATATTTTAAAAGTGTTTTAACGAAGAAATATTAAATTGCTTTATAGCTTCTAGAAATAATAATTCCAAATTTATTTTATTTTTTCAGAAAAATTTGATAAAACAATTCAACTTTTCTTAAATATACATTTTTTATTTAAAAAAAGGTTAGCTTTCTCAAAAGCTTGGTCCTAAGAATGGTGCTCAACAGCATATAATACAATAGTATAATTATATAAAAGATATATTTCATTAGTGTCATTCTATATTATTTTTCCTATCTTAATTTATGTAACACATGACACCTCAGTTTTAGTTTGTTTCAAAATCAATATCACATTTTTATAATTACTTAATTTTTTTTTTAACTTTCATGAAATAGTTTTTTATTTTTTTGGTTTTCCACTCTGTGTCCGGAGCCCACATTGGAGCTCCGACTAAATTCGGACCGCGCTCTGCAAGGCTCATTCAAAAGTGGCGCTTCCAACAAGATTTTCTCCATATTCAGAGCTCAAATCCGAGACCTCTGATTAAGGGTGAAGCACTCCATAAGTGCATCACAACGAATGTTAGTGGCCCACAGAGCAATTTGACAAAGAATAGTTAAAAGCAAATGAAAATATGATTTTCAATTCAAAGATCGAGATCTAAAAGATTTGGTCAAAACATGGTAGGTAGGACACGAGAAAAACGATGTGCTTGGTACAAAGAAAATAAATAAATAAAAATTATTAATTTCTTAAAAAAATTTAATTTATCAAAAAAAAAAAATTATTTTAGTATAATAAGTTCCTTAAAAATAAGTTAAATAACTATTCGACAGTAGAAAAAATAAATTATACTAGTGTAATGTCACACTCTCCATCACATTCATTGTATGATCATAATACAACTCATGATTCATGAATCTCATTATTAATTGATAAGTGACCTCGTTAACAAATTAAAATATTCAATTTTGAGTAAGCGAGAAAATAATCACTTTTATATATATATATATATAGAAAATGACATTTTAAAATTTGGTATGTTATATTCAAATTCATTACGTATAAAAAAAAAAAAAAAACTCTTTATAATAAATTGCAAATTCAATTGACCTTGAATTGGCATAGGAGCGGCTATTTATATTATCGTACTTTTTGCCTGAAGCACCTAATTATACAAGTTCTTTTTAAAAATATAATGTTATTTGTAAATTTAAGCTTGATTAACTATAATCTTGAAGCTTGGAGCACTAATCATATAGAGGGGGGTTAAATTTTTATGAGCAACTTTCACATATAGCAAACATAAAAATCATATTTATATGTTATAACTATAGATTGCATAATTGCGCTCCATAACAAACGTAATGTTTGCTATGACTATTAATATGTATATTTCATTATACATATACAAAAGAAGCAATTGTATAATCTGTTTCGGTATACATATACAAAAGAATCAATTATATAATATGTGTTTGTATAAAGCGAGAAAGAGAGAAAGACAAAAGAAAATTGGGCAGGGGAAGATCTGTAATTGTATAATCATAAGTGTATAGGACAAAAATATACGTATTTGTATTTGTATATACAATTTTCTCTCGCTTTATACAAACACAAACGCAATTTATACATTTGTGTTTGTATAAAGTGAGAGTGGCGAGTGAGATATGGGAGAGGGGAGAGAGGGAAACAAAAAGATATGTATATATACAATTTTCTCTCTTTTATACAAACTCAAACACATTTTATACATTTGTGTTTGTATAAAGTGAGAGACGTGAGGAGAGACTGCCCAGCGAGAAACGAGAGTGGCGAGCGAGAAATTCAGGGAGAGGCGAAATGACAACAGTTTGCTACGGGTTACAATTAAATCAAAATGTGGTTATAACATTTAATTTGAATTAATAATTTGCTATTTTATACAATTTTCCCAATTTTTAATTGGTCTATCTTTTTATTTTCAATCTTAAGTGGAATATTAATTAATCAGGCGTTTATATATCTTTATTTCCTACCTTATCGTTTCCCCCTTTTCAAACATTTAAATAGTATTTTTTTCATCCAAACACTCCAGAAATCTATGACCTTGCATCCTACCTTATTCTTTATTTTATTTTAAATTTATAAAATTAAAGTTGAAATGAAGTTTTGTCTGATTAAACTTTTTGTAAAGGTAAGAAAAAAATACTTTATTTGAAATTTATGGAGTTGAAAAACATGTTTCACTATTCCAAATTTGAAAATTTTATAACTAATTTAAAATAAAATTAAAAATTATTTTTTTAAAAAAAAATCTTGTGATCAAATAAATCATGATATTTTTGTTTTCCGTGTTAAAGAGATGACGATCATGTTAGCGTCGATATTCTGGGCTTTTGTGGCACCTTTGTCACTGCCAAAGGTCTAGATTTTTATAGTGAATCCTAGTTGGCAACGTTCACGTGGCCAGCCACGTCATCAAAAATGTGGCACTCTTTAGGGTATTTGTGGTCTGTTAGGATAACGGCAGAGACATTTTTTATCCCAAAATGTAACGAAGAGTATAAGTGGTCTATTTGACATAGTTCAAAAGCAATTTTTATACTTTTCCATTAATAGAATACTGATGCTTTCTATAAAAGCGCATTACATAATTGTGGATCAACCAGCATACGTCTAGTGTAATTTCAAAAATGGATCTCGAAAGATTTCACACAAACCTTATCTTCTATCTTTGTAGAACCCATAAACTTGACTATTTTTTTTCTCAAAAAAACATTTTACTCCAATACAATGGAATGATGGAGTGGGGCTCGTTAGAAAAAATGCCACACAATAGAAAAGTTTGTTGTGCCCGCCTTGTTTTTCACTAGATGAGATTACAACAACAACATATTTAATAAAATCTCACAAATCGAGTCTGAACAAAATAAAATGTACACAAATTTTACTATTAGCTAATCGCCTGTACATATAGTGTTTCTTTTACTTCAATTACGTACTTTCTTTTTTCCGTTTCCACTTTTTTTTTTCTGATTATTTCATTCCACCATGAAACACATGATGGATTTTTTCCCCCCCGCAAATTTACCACTAGACAGTGTCTAGTGGCCTTTTATTAAACATAAAAAATATCAATAAGAATAAGTGCAAGCAAGGAGGGCTAGGTCGTACCTTACTAATCCTAATGAAGTACCTAATGTCTACTACCTAACAAGCATGAAGAAAATAAGAACTAGAGAGAACTAAGTATTTTCTGATCATCATAGAGTTTGTAATACACTCCATGATATTACAAATGAGGATGCTTAAATAATGTAAAAATATGTCAATCAAGAAGAAAGTTGAGTTATCAGCCTCCAACTTTCTATTACAAACGCATGAATTAAAAAAGATTGATTGCAACACATGATGGATAAAATATTGGATTATAAAATAAAAAATACCGGGTTAATTGATTCCATGTGCGGCATTGATTGATAAACATAGCTACTATTATCCCATTAATCTATGATAATTCAATTTTTTTTGTGGTATAATAAGTAGTTATTCTAGGATCTAACCAGCAGTGGGGCCAATATTTTTATTAAAGGTTCAAAATATAAAAAATGAAATACATAAAAAAGTCAAAGTGAGTCTGACTTTTATATATACATGATATAATTGTTTAATGAAAGTATTCAAATAAACCTCTCGATCTTATCTGACTCTGTTCTAACCGTAATAATGTGAACTAGCTGATTAATATCCTTTTACAGGTGTTCAAACCAAGATTTTGAGAACGGAAAATTCATCAAGGGAATATCTCTCTCATACATACAAACACTATATATATACTAGTTTCACGGCACGTGCGTTGCACGTGTATATCATATATATAGTATACAATGTTGTAAAATAGAATTAATATTACTAAATTGAAGCTTTTTAGTAAATAATTATAATTTAAAGTACAATGACAAGTGCTTTTAAACGATTAATGCAGATTGTAAAGAGTTGCTTTTATTTTGAGATCAAAGTGACTAGATATTATTGAAACATTTCAAAATACATTGAAAGTTTAAATATGGGGAGAAAGTGACATTTCTTTAGTAGTATTATTGTTTACTTCACTCAATTTTGTAAATAAATCTAACCAATAATTTTTTTAAAAAAAATATCAATACATAAAATGTCACCAATAGTCTTTCATCTTGAGGTTATGAACATAAATGATGACACCATTTAAGTATAATTTTTCTCTTAAATATTCATACTTCAATTTAGTATGTGCATGACACTAATAAGGATTGCCATAAATATTTCAATATTTTATATTTATATGTAATCTATCTTTTACCAATTAATATTTGAGTAATACTATCATAGAGAGGTAATTCTACAAAAAAAAAGGCACTTTATTGTCATAACGAATGATGGTTAAATTGAGGTTTGAGTGTATGTCAAATATTTAGCTTGACCAATTATTTGTTTTAGATATACATATATATTTCAATAGCATAATTTAATTTTAATATATGAACAACATCACCTTGGGTGAAAAATATTTCATTTCTTTAAGTTTCTACCTTATCTTTGTAGAATTGTAGTCTTTTCCTGTTTCCTGCCGCATATATATCATATAGTTGTTGTCTAATGAAACTATCTAGTATCTTATAGAAGTTGTATCATGATATAAAATATTAAACTTTTTCAATAATAAAAATTAATAGAAGATGAATAAAATTTAAAGTATTGTTTATAGAATCTTTAATTTGATTTAAGATTATTTTATGATCAATCACTATTTTCTTATCTATTTTTATATAGCTAACAAGGAGTGTATCTTGTGACATAATATTTTCTCAAATTAAAATGAACACAAAATAATAGGAAAAAATATATGGAATGATACATAGCCAATGAAGAAGGAAGACAAAAATATATGTTCATGCTATATTCACTGTAGAGTTTCATTTGATTAAAATCTCTTGTCACCAATACTTTACTTTCTTCGTTCATTTTTACTTACATATCTATTAAGAAATAATTATTATCATGTCTATATTATCATATAATAAGTAAAAGTGAAAATCTATTTTTGAAATAGTGGATTTAACATCAAAACTAATGATGCAATGAACTATGTTGATGCCCATTGTTTTAGCAAAATCAGAAAGAAACTGCTTCATTTGAGAGTAAAAAAATAAAAATTAAAAAACCAAAGAAGAAATATCTTACCCGGTTCATATGACTTTATTCATAGTCGTTTATTATTATTGTCTTTCCCACAACATTTCGTCACTGTTAACTCATGAAAATCGTAAGAAAAAATTTGACTGTGAATTTATCAATGATTTGCTACATTTTATTCACCAACTCTTTCGTATGTGGTACCTTGAATTTCGTTGAATTTTGAACTTAATCAACTGTTACAAATGACCCTGAGATTTTTTAAGAAGAAGAAGAGTAGAAAACGTTAAAAATCATAGTTTAAAAGTTAGTGGACACCCTCTAATTATAGCTAACAAATAGTTTTATTAATAGGTGCTAATTGTTCCTTATAAGAAAAGTTACAACCTTTCGAAAAGTCACTGCTCATCGGAAAATCACAACCTTTTGCAAAAGTAACAACTCGTCGGAAAAGTCACAACCCTTTGAAAAAAATCACAACCCTTTGAAAAAGTCACAACTCATCGAAAATATCAAAACCCTTCAAAAAGTCGCAACCCTCTGGAAAAGTCACATTTCTTTGAGAAAATCACAACCCTTTAATATGAAAGGGTATCTACATTTAATATAATATAAATAATTAAATTAATAAATAAAATAAATTGAGTTTTTTTAATTGGGGGGTATTATAGTAATTCAACATTCAGTTTAGGAGTTCATGCTTTTAAGGTTGTGTGTTATATATATATATATATATATATATTTATATATATATATATATATATATATATATATATATATATATATATATATATATATATATATACTGATAAAACCTCTATAAATGCATATGCTTGGGATCGGAAAAAAATATTCATTTATCGAGATTATTAGTTTATTGATAAATGCATAAAATATTTATTTATTGATAAATAAATATTTATTATTTTAGAGAGTATTTTGCATTATGTGCCATAAGAAAGAAAAAAAAATATTTGAATTAAGAATTTCAAAAGTTTAAATCTAGGAAACTAAAAAGTGTAGTCTTTGCATATTTATTATTGAAATCTAGGAAAGCTAAATGAATTTAGTGAAGTTTAATGTTTCTAATTGTATTCATGTATATAGAATATGAAGAGATTTTATGTTAACTATAAAAGGAAAAAGCTAGATGTTTAAAAATCATAATCCAAGTATAATGTCTTCTCATCATTTGAAAGGTGTACAAAAATCATCTTTAACCAATAAAATAAGAAACGCAATATGTGAGCATAAGAAAGAGGATCCAACCATTAGCCAAAAAATTAAGGATGAGATTAATTTTGGTTTTGGTGGGAAGAAAAAACAATCAACTATAGAAGCATATTTTAAAAAGAAATAGTTATTCGTCTAGTATTATTGACTGATTAAATATATATAAATTCTTGATGTACTCTAGTAATTATTACTTTATATTTTTTCTGAGCCTTTAATACTTTATTTTTAATTATTATCTAATGCATTTAGCGAGAATATTACTTTAATATAACTGGCCTAAGTCGGGACCGGAGAAAAATATTCATTTAGCGAGATTATTACTTTATCGAATATTACTTTATCGAGGTTTTAGTGTATATATATATATATATATATATATATATATATTCTTTTGAGTGAAAAAAGTTACTGTCACGACCCAATCCACCGGGTCGTGAGGGCACCCACTCTAATACCTAAGTAGGAGAACCCTCATATCCTAATAGTAAAACATGCAGAAATTTTAAGAAAACCAGAAATAAATATAACACTATGATTTTATAAATAATACCTTTAGACACAATAGTAGTCAAACTTGATGAGTAATTTAACAACTCCCATGGATATAGTCTAAACAGGTACAAGAGCTACTAAAGTACAACTGGGCAAAATAAATAAGAGACACAGCTTCCACCATGCGGAAGGAAGAACATAAGCTGCTAGATATTTTCTTCGTCTTCACCTAATGAAACGTCACCAAACCTGCATCCAGACTATGTCAAAAGACATAGCAAGAGTAATATCAGTACAAAACACACGTATTGGTAGGCATCATCGGTCAACCCAACGCCCACCACATAACATAAGAAATCGACTAGTAAGATCATGAAATAAACCACTCACTTCTCCACCTTTACTCTCTCTTGGAAACACCTCCAATATACCCTAGCACCCTGATTACTAACCCTCTTTTTGACTCAACCCACTTACCAAATTCCTGATCATAGCTTAACCATTCTAAAAACATGTAGAAAATACCCAAGTACAACCACCGCCAATGTAACTACCCGCTCACGTCATACCCTTGCTTCCTCGTCACATTACCAACCACAGTCACATAATATATTAATTCAAGCTTTCTTAACATTAAACCCATTCTCAGCCCTAGTTTGTCATTAGGGTTTTCTATGGATTATGCATGTAATCTACTCTGTGCACGAAGTACACTCAAACCTACCATTGATTTACATATATCACGTAGTAAACACAGATTAAAAACTACTCAATTGTAAAAACCTAGCCTACTTGGGTGCCAAGCAGTTGTACGGAGTTTTTGACTTCGATTCGAGTTTTTCGGGTTCATGACGGTGAATTTGTCCAAGAATCCACAAGATTTCACCATCCTCACGCTAGAGTTATCTTTCTCCTTCCTTCCCAAGCTTAGAGTAGCTTTTCTGGGGTTTCTATGGTGTTTTACGACTTATTTAGGTATTTTAGAAAGATGAAGAAAATAGGATTTCGTGAAATTTACATTCTGCCTTGCTTATCCCGCTCTGGTGCCAACTTACCCCACCCTAGCGAGTCAGTGGCCCACATTTTCTCAAATTTTTGCTTTTCCTGATTAACAACGATTCGGGTTGTTACAATAGATACCAATTTAACCCTCGTTCGTCCCGAATGACTAGGCTATAGACATCACACGCTCTAGATTCTGGACACTCCCAACTACTGAATTGATCAACCATGGAAACCACGACAAATCGAGACTTTCAGTTAATTAACACATGAAAAGGTATTATACCCTAAGACTAGAAGAAAATCTGATGCAGCACACGAAGATCGACAAGTACAATATTACACAACCCGCTTTGGCATGCGGCAGCCTCCCATGCTGGCCGATTTGTGGGCAAGGATCTCCATGGCGAGTGATCGGGCAACAGAAAAGGGGGAAAAAGGACATAATTTTCCATTTCTTCCTAAACTTCCCAAAACTTTCCAAACTCTCCCAAATCACTCTCCTCTGAATGTCAAAATTCAGGTACATTTATCATCCCTTACGCTCTTTACTTCATTGTTTAATTAACAATGATTGCATGCTGCTAATTCATTGGTTAGAATCGGGAGTTCTATGCTATCCTCCCAATCGTTCACTGGTATGATTATTACCCTATTATCTGCATTCGGGGAATTGACATCCCCCTGAATGCTACTGCTATTAATGAGGTACTAGAGGTGCCGAGGTCCCGAACCATGCTTTCGAGGATCGACTAAGGGAGATGGATTTGGAGTGGTTGAGAGACACTCTTATCGAGCCTGCGCATCGGGATTAGGTTTATTGGGCTACTGCGGTGGGCATCACTAGCACAGACTGGTCACCTGATGCTAAGAGGTGGCTACATTTGGTGACTAGGAGAATCGGCACGTCGGGAAATCGTATCGACGTGACATTTTCACAGGCTCTAGTGGTGGCATGTGCTATACAGGGTATTCAACTGAACGTGTGAGCACAGATCATATCCGAATGAAAGATGTTTTATCGGGGTAACAAGAAGGTTTTCTTCCTATCGGGACTTATCACTGCTTTATACAAACGGGCGGAAGTGCCCTTATTTGATGTTGACGATGTACTTCCTATGGATCCCCATTTTCATCCTCTTTTGGTTCAGACAGGTTCTACTTCTAGGAGCAAGAAGAGGAGGACCGGTAAGGCTAGCAGCAGTAAGGTGGCCGTGGGTTCGGATGACAAGGACCCATTCTCAAGTGCACGGGTTGAGGAAGTCTTAGTGACTGTCCGGGAGAGGATGGGAAGTGCCTCCACTAGATTCACTCCGGTCCCACACAACACTGCTCTGGAGGTCAAAATACTCCGCCGCCAGCTGTGCAAGGAGAGGAGAAAGGGTGTGGGCAGGGATGTTGAAGATGGTCAAGGCCATATTTACTTGCGTGGCCCCATGCTGGGAACTCCTTTGACTCGAGCCATTGGACTACAGTGATTTCTCTATACTAAATGAGGCTTGGAATGGCGTGACACCCCCGAAGAACCTCAATTCAGATATTAACACTACCTAGTCCGAGAGTCCTTGATCAGCTTTCCTTTCGCCCCTCTTGGACTTGTAAATTTAGGGCAAGTTGTTTTTACCTTTTGACTTTCTATGTTTTGAAGCACATGGATGCTCGTTTTTGGTTGTCTGATGCAACTCTATATTTAAGTCTGAAGTTTCATAATCTCTCTATTTCTGTTGCTGAACACTGTTTGGAGTTGCATGGATTTGTTCGAATCCCATTTGGGGTTTGAAATGTTTTATAAAGGGAAACAGGGGAGGCTGGGTGAGGTTCTGCCTAGCCCAGTCCCGTTCTGGCGGAGAAATTCCCGCTGTGGCGGCCCTACTAAGGCGGGAATAATCCCTCCCCAGCGGCTCTAATGGGACCAGAACCCAAGTTAATAGTTTCTGGGTTCTTTCTCACTCTTCTATGTATTTCCCGAGGTTCCCAGCTTAATCAATCAATCGAAGATAAATTCCAAGCTAGGAAGAATTATTAACTAATCCGAAACAGTCTTAACGAAACTGTGCCCCACTAGTTCTTATTAGTTCAACGTTACACCCACACATCCCCTGGATACACCTAGACATTACAACATGCAAAATTTACACAAATTAGCCAACACATTGCGCATACTAAGGGTTCAAGTACAAATATATAACCCATTAATTCACATCCTTACATTTTAACAGGTTCACTTTTACATTCATCATTAATTCAATACAGACACACAACACCGTGCCCTAAACCATGCCATACGCATCCACTATAACCCCTCTACATCATCAGTAAATCAGACTCCTAGAATACTTCCACATAAACAGTTATTTTACTCAACACAAATAACCAAGTTACAATTAATTCAACCAACGAGAAATACACAAACAAAGTTATAATCACACATCACAACAATTTCGCTTTATTGGTTAGTTCGTCACATAAATGGTCATTGCTGGTCATCTATGCCTTATACGACCCTTAAGGTCAGATACTAATTGGAACCTTCTCCGTTCCAATTAACTTGTTGGTGTACTTTCGTTGAGATACCAATTGGAATCAGGAGATACCAATTGGACTCAACTCATACCTCAAGCGACACTTCGCACGAAAGGAGAGAATAAGTGAAACGACTTCCTAGAATGCTTCCTAGCCTCTTGTAGATTAAATGTGGATGTCAACACACCAATTCACAGGAGTCTAGTTCATATTTTGCACTTGTATGGGGAGATCGGTAACCTAGGCTCGATATCAATTTGTCATGATCCAACCTATCGGGTCGTGCGGGCACCCACTCTAACACCTAAGTAGGAGAACCCTCATATCCTAATAGTAAAGCATGCGAAAATTTTAAGAAATCCAGAAATAAATATAACACTATGATTTTATAAATAATACCTTTAGACAGAATAGTAGTCAAACTTGATGAGTAATTTAACAACTCCCATGGATCTAGTCTAAACAGGTATAAGAGCTACTAAAGTACAACTGGGCAAAATAAATAAGAGACACAGCTCCCACCATGCGGAAGAAAGAATAGAAGCTGCTGGAGATTTTCTTCGTCTTCACCTAATGAAACGTCACCAATCCTGCATCCAGACTATGTCAAAAGACATACCAAGAGTAGTATCAGTATAAAACACACGTATTGGTAGACATCATCAGTCAACCCGACGCCCACCACATAACATAAGAAACCAACTAGTAAGATCATGAAATAAACCACTCGTTTCTCCACCTTTACTCTCTCTTGGAAACACCTCCAATATACCCTAGCACCATGATTACTAACCCCCTTTTTGACTCAACCCACTTATCAAATTCCTGATCATAGCTTAACCATTCTAAAAACACGTAGAAAGTATCCAAGTACAACCACCGCCAATGCAACTACCGCTCACGTCATACCATCACTTTCTCGTCACATTACCAACCACAGTCACATAATACATTAATTCAAGCTTTCTTAACATTAAACCCAATCTCTTCCTCCCCCCCCTCCCCCCCGAGGTGAAATCCACCTAAGTCTATTCTATCACATACACTATCGTTACTCTCACCATTACATCCCTCGAACAACCAACTATTAATGTCATAATACGTGTCCCCTAAGTACAATATGCACAACCAATACAACCTTATACTCATAATTGTATATCAAGCATACACAATATTTATCAACAAACACACGAACAACGAACAACTCACATTTAATAGCACATCATTGGTCCTCTCACGGAACCCAATTCAGTGGTCCTCTCATAGAACCCAAACTCAAACTGCTAGCATACCGGTTCATGGTACCCGATCTAAGTTAGTGTGCTGGAACGTGGTAGTTGATCCCATGTTCATTCCGAAACGTGGCAATCTGATCCCATATTATGCCAAAATGTGGCAATCCAATCCAAGTTAATTATACCAAAATATGGCAATTCGATCTCATTCATACACCATAATCACAAACACAAGCACATCATCAAGATCATACATTAAGAGGTGATTCATGGCATACAATTATTCAATTATCCTCATTTACAACAAGTGTGATCAATAATGCAACATTCACATACACACATGTATCATAATGAAGCAAGAACAAACATACATCTCACAATCATATAATCACAACCATCACCTACGACTTACTCCTCAATCCCTATCATATATATAAAAATTGCCCATTCTCAGCCGTAGTTTGTCATTAGGGTTTTCTTATTGGGGTTTAAACACAATTTATCATAATTCCTCAATTTCATCACTTCAATTATCGGATGTAACATACATTCATGAATTTAGTTTCGTTCTTGATTTCATGTCCTTATTCTTGACCCAATTCTATCCATGACAGCAATTCTGGGTCTTCCCAATAACTCACCAATTTCTCCTCACAAGGCATAAACCCGTATACTTTGAATTCTAAGGATTATGCATGTAATCTACTCAGTGCACGAAGGTCTACACACAACCCTACCATTGATTTACATATATCACGTAGTAAGCATAGATTAAAAACTACTCAATTGTAAAAAGCTAGCCTACCTGGGCGCTAAGCAATTGTACGGAGTTTTTGACTTCAATTCGAGTTTTTCAAGTTCGTGACGGTGAATTTGTCCAAGAATCCGCAAGATTTCACCATCGTCACACTAGAGTTATCCTTCTCCTTCCTTCCCAAGCTTAGAGCAGTTTTTTTGGGGTTTCTAGGGTGTTTTACGACTTATTTAGGTATTTTAAGAAGATGGAGAAATAGGATTTCTCGAAATTTACATTATGTTTCGCTTATCCCGCTTTGGCGCCAACTTACCCCACCCTGGCGGCGGCGCCCCAGCGCACCTAGCCCACCTTGGCGGGTCAGTGGCCCAGATTTTCTCGAATCTTTGCTTTTCCTGATTAACGACTGTTCGAGTCGTTACAGTTACTGCCATGATGCAATTAATTCTTTTAGTTTAAAATGATTTTCTAATTTTTTAAAAATAATATAAAATAAATTTTAGGTTTAGTAAACATAAAAATTATATTTGTATGTTATAGCTATGGAGCATCAAATTTGTATAAATCGCTGGCAGCCTCTCATTTGTATAAATCGCTGGCACTCATTTGTATAAATCGCTGGCAGCCTCTCGTTTGTATAAATCGTTGTCAGCTTCTCAATTCAATTTTATGTGTTTGTATATCTGCATAAAATTTGAATTTGTATACAATTGAATCGAAATAAAACATTTGTATATCAAATCTCTCTCTCTCTCTCTCTCTCTCTCTCTCTCTCTCGATTTATACAACACAAATTATACATTTTAATTTGTATAATTTGTGTTTGTATAAAGCGAGAAAGAGAGAAAGGGAAAAGAGAACTGGTAGGGGAAGATTTGTATTTGTATAATTATAAGTGTATAGGACGAAAAATATATGTATTTATATTTGTATATATAGTTTTCTCTCGTTTTATACAAATACAAACGTAATTTATACATTTGTGTTTGTATAAAGTGAGAGAGGTGAGGGAAGTGGCGAGCGAGATCTGGGAGAGTGGCGAGCGAGATTCACTGGGGAGAGAGGCGAACGAACAGATATGTAAATATACAGTTTTCTCTCGCTTTATACAAACACAAACATAATTTATACATTTGTGTTTGTATAAAGTGAGAGATGCGAGAGAGACTTTCAAGCGAGATCAGGAGAGTGGCGAGTGAAAAATCTGGGTGAGAGGCGAATGACAACTATTTGCTACGGGTTACAATTAAATCAAACTATGGTTATAACATTTAATTTAAATTAATAGTTTGTTATTTATATAATTTTCCCTATAAAATTTGTATGGATGAGTTCAGACCCACCGCCAGTTCTTTTACCAATTGTTGATCGTATTTTAGGATATTCATTGAAACGTGGAGTGATTTTTTTGTTTGAAAATTTCTATGATGCTCTTTTGAGTAATTTATTAATCTTAAAGTTCTTTGTAAAAGCATCAATGTTTTTCGATCCATAGACTTACACTTTAATTCCGGACCTAAACAGTTTTACTAGTATCTTGTTTGGTTCTCTTTTCTAATCTATGTATAACTAATGAGTATAATTAATGCAAGCATTAGTTATACACTCTTTTGTGCGTTAAGGTGTGTATTGCTAATACTACGTATTTCTAGGTATTAGCAATGCAATGGTTTTAATATATGCATTAGCATGATTAAAGTCCCACAAACCTTTTTTTTTTACATCTTTTCCACCATAATAGTAGAGGGTATCTTTGTAAATAAATTTTATATGCAATGCATGTTATTTTTAATGTATCAAACCAGACAATGTATAAAAATAATCTATGTATAATTAATGCAAGAATAACTAATATATGTATTATTCATGCAAGCATTACTAATACATTCTATTTAACATTACTCTACCAAACAACCCCGTGTTGAAGTATTCACAAGATCTACACTAGTACTACTATCTTTCTGTTTTGAAATAAAGTACACTCTTATTTGATTCATCTAGCTACTAGCTACTAGCTACATTCTGCTAAGAATAAAAATTATTAATGATTTCCCACACTTATTATCTTAATCTCTCACCTACCGCGTGAATATATGTTGGAGTGGTAGGTGAGCCTCTAAACTTGTACTCTACTAATTACTATCAACATATTATATAATGCAAGGTTAGAACCATATGAATCTTCAACCAAAAGCTCTTAGCAATGGCAAGTGTGTGCAATAGTAGTACTACTACTACAACTCTCAAAACTCCTTTTACTTCTTCCTCCACTTCTTTAGGCTCCACTCCTAAGCCCTCTCAACTTTTCCTCCATGGAAAACGTAACAAAATGTTCAAAGTCTCATGCAAAGTTTTGAATAGTGGTGACCAAAACCAAAGCGTTGAAACGAATTTTGTTGATCGAAGAAATGTTCTTCTTGGTTTAGGAGGTCTATATGGTGTTGCTAATGCTATACCATTAGCTGCATCCGCTACTCCTATACCATCCCCTGATCTCAAAACTTGTGGTAGAGCCACCATATCGGATGGTCCACTAGTACCCTATACTTGTTGCCCCCCTCCTATGCCAACTAACTTTGACACCATTCCATATTACAAGTTCCCTCCTATGACTAAGTTCCGTATCCGTTCCCCTGCTCATGCTGTTGATGAGGAGTATATTGCTAAGTATAATTTGGCCATAAGTCGAATGAAAGATCTTGATAAGACAGAACCATTAAACCCTCTTGGATTTAAGCAACAAGCTAATATACATTGTGCTTATTGTAACGGTGCTTATATAATTGGTGGCAAAGAGTTACAAGTTCATAACTCATGGCTTTTCTTCCCGTTTCATAGATGGTACTTATACTTCTACGAGAGAATATTGGGAAAACTCATCGATGATCCAACTTTCGCTTTACCATATTGGAATTGGGATCATCCAAAGGGCATGCGTTTGCCTCCCATGTTCGATCGTGAAGGAACTTCTATTTACGACGAAAGGCGTAATCAACAAGTCCGTAACGGAACCGTTTTGGACCTTGGTTCATTTGGGGACGAAGTCGAAACAACTCAACTCCAGTTGATGAGCAATAATTTAACACTAATGTACCGTCAAATGGTAACTAATGCTCCATGTCCTCTTTTGTTCTTCGGTGCGCCTTACGTTCTTGGGAATAACGTCGAAGCCCCGGGAACCATTGAAAACATCCCTCATATTCCTGTCCATATTTGGACTGGTACAGTACGAGGTTCAACTTTTCCTAATGGTGATACGTCATACGGTGAGGATATGGGTAATTTCTACTCAGCTGGTTTAGACCCGGTTTTCTATTGCCACCACGGCAATGTGGACCGGATGTGGAATGAATGGAAGGCAATTGGAGGTAAAAGAAGGGATTTATCAGAAAAAGATTGGTTGAACTCCGAGTTCTTCTTCTATGATGAAAACAAAAAGCCTTACCGTGTGAAAGTCCGAGACTGTTTGGACACGAAGAAAATGGGGTACGATTACGCACCAATGCCAACTCCATGGCGTAACTTCAAACCAAAAACAAAGGTTTCAGCTGGGAAAGTGAATACAAGTTCACTCCCCCCAGTGAAGGAGGTATTCCCACTCGCGAAGATGGATAAAGTCATTTCATTTTCCATCAATAGGCCGGCTTCATCGCGGACTGAACAAGAGAAAAATGAACAAGAGGAGATGTTAACGTTCGATAACATAAAATATGATAATAGAGGGTATATAAGGTTCGATGTGTTTCTGAACGTGGATAACAATGTGAATGCGAATGAGCTTGACAAGGCAGAGTTCGCGGGGAGTTATACTAGTTTGCCACATGTTCACAGTGTTGGCGAGAATGATCATGTTGCAACTGTTACTTTCCAGCTGGCGATAACAGAACTGTTGGAGGACATTGGTTTGGAAGATGAAGAGACTATTGCGGTGACTCTGGTACCAAAGAAAGGTGGTGAAGGTATATCCATTGAAAATGTGGAGATCAAGCTTGTGGATTGTTAAGTCTCAATTGAATTTGCTGAGATTACAACTTTGATGGATATGATGATGATATCTTTATGTTTCCTTGTTCTGTTTTTTACTTTTGCTTTTTCATGTTGAAATCAGCTAGATGCTTGATTTCCTTCGAGTTGTTGTTATTCACTAATAAAATCAGTTACAATTATGTGGTATGTGTTCCACGCTACTCACGATATTTATTTAGTGACATTTAAAACAAATATAAAAAAAAAGTCCCGACATTTACATAAAATCAACGATGATGTAATTGACGTAAAAATAATGAGGGTTGGCGTAAAATATGATTAAAATAATAATATTTTATACAAATGACAAAAATATTATGACATGTGTTTCAAATTGCGAAAATATTATGACATGTGTTTCAAATGTTATATTATTATGACATGTTTCAAATGTTATATTATTAGTAGCTAATTACCGACATTTACATTTAATATTAAAAATATAGATCTTTTCAAATTATTTTTGTCACTCTACAACAAAAATTATTGGATGCATACATAATAGGAGTTTTAGTTTATTTATTTTTAATTTATCATCGTATGATAGAGTGATCTTTATATTAATAAATCAGAAATTATAAAATTAAGGGAAGCATAGGTCGACCCTTTGTTCCGATTAGCAAATGAGGACTGCTTATATATATATATAAAAACACATGTAGAAATTACTCAATCTTTGTACAAATATTCAAGTCGAGGGCGTAAATAAACAAAAATAATAGCATCATAAGTGGACCATTATTTTTATATAAACCGATTTTTTTTCTTTATTTATGTTGAGGAGACACTATTTGTATGAGACCTAATCTATAACATTCTATGACTATGGACTAAAGATTTTTACATGCAAAAATTTCAAATGAGAGCTTAGTAATTATTTAGATATGATTATCTACCTATATTACACTTTATCAGATATGTACTTGTCTATAATTATATTGATCACTAATTATAATTAATTTAAATAAACATCAAAATTATAATTTTATGATCTATTAACTTATGAATTATTTTTTAAGTCAAAATAAAAAATAAATCTTAACTTATAACTTATACTAATAAACTACAAGTTTATCCAAAAATGCTCCAAGACTATTTTAATAGGACAAAGTGGACAAAAGAGTAGTAGGAATGAATGAAGAAATTGGATCTTGACACTATATATATATATATATACTAGATTTACTACACGTGCGTTGCACGTGGTGGCCTCATCTTGTCATGTGATTAAGTCTGAAACAGTAAGCTAACTTTTTTGTCATAATATATTGCTATAAGTATTAGTCGTATACATAATTTTACATTTAATTGTATGCATACTACATTATTAAATATATTCAATATGTAAGATAATAATTTGTATGGACGTTTCTCAGTTTCCAATTTTCTGTTTCTGAACAATACTCGATTATGCTCGTCTAATCGTCTTGAATTTGATGCATGTAACTTTATGACGCTGTCCATAAATAGATGATACTTTGCCGGATTTGCAAGTCATTTGTATCCTAATTAACAATATCTAATTCTACACAATAGTTGTATTTTCTTCATAAATTGCATGTTGATGTTCAACTTTTCTCCTCTTCAACCTAACCTATAAAATACAACCAATGACATCATGTAATGTGTTGGATTTGTTCCTAATTGATTACGCTTTAAAAGATAACAATCGTCTCCTACCTAATACTTCCTTGTATACAATATTTTTTGTATATGTGCCCGTCGTCGTATCTGGTTGTTCAATCATTACCAATACTTTTGTCGTAGTCAATGAGATTCCCCTCGATAGTGCTACATATAGCTGTCCATGGGAGAAAACATGCATGTTGCAGATTTGCAAGTCATTTGTATCCTAATTACCAATATCTAATTCTACACAATAGTTGTATTTTCTTCATAAATTGCATGTTGATGCTCAACTTTTCTCCTCTTCAACGGAACCTATAAAATACAACCAATGACATCATGTAATGTGTTGGTTTTGTTCCTAATTGATTACGCTTTAAAAGATAACAATATACTCTCTTACCTAATACTTCCTTGTATACAATATTTTTTGTATATGTGTCCGTCGTCGTATCTGGTTGTTCAGTCATTACCAATACTTTTGTCGTGGTCATTGAGATTCCTCTCGATAGTGCTACATATAGCTGTTCATGGGAGAAAACATGTTGCGAAAGATACAATCCAACAACATGGATTGTTTGACCTGGAGCTTCATTTATCGTCATTGCAAAACAGAGACGTATTGAAAATTGCTTGCGAATAAATTTAAAAGGATATCCTTCATTCTCCGGTGGCGATAATTGGATTCTTGGTATAAACACCTGTTTTGTTGCATATTCTCCTGTGGCTATTTCGGCATGTATGACATTGTTGTCAAAACCTCTACAAATTAATTGTGTCCCATTGCATAAGCCATTTGCTGGATCAAGATTCCTCAGCATCATAATAGGCACATTCTCTTTCAAATCTAACCTAATATATAGTATTCAAATATACATTAATTGTTTAATATTTTACCTCAGCTTATTTTTTCCTTCCAGTTTAGCTATTCACAGTTATATTATAATTGCAACGCTAATAACAGTATGAAAATGTTACCTATGTGGTGGCAGCCCGTTTGGTGTCAATGTATTCAAGTATTCTTCTTAATAGTAATTGTTGGTATCATCTTCCGCCGAGTCAAAGCTGATATATGTTCTTGTTTCTCCCGGGAATTGAGTAATCAACATTCCATTTAGATTATCTACATATTCATTTCTACTTGCTAAGATTGCCCTTTCAGTTATATACTTTGACGATCTGTAGTTTTGTTGTAAAGATGGAAATACTTCCCTTACTAAGCATTCTTCTAGTTTACTATCACCAGTTGCTTGGACCATCATTTGTTGCGGCAGTTGTATTAAATTGTCTCGTATTGTGGTTTCTTCGTCGTTTCCAACACGAAACAAAAACTCACTAAAATTTGGATCTGTTCTTGCTCTCATATTGGATGTTAAATGAATCTTTTCCATTAAAGGCCACAAATATAACCTCACCAAACTTGCATCCACTGTCTCTGCTCGTGTTGATTTAGGAACCACCGGTAGTACTTGTCGAAAGTCACCTCCAAATACCATGATTTTTCCGCCAAAAGGTGCATTATTGTCCATTATGTCACAGAAGCTTATGTCGACAAGTGTGACCTCATTTCATACTCAACGCTTTGGATGTTGCAATTTCCACAAGTCGTTGTATCTTGTATAACCTACACTTTCTTGTGGCAGTTTTTGCAGGAAGGATACCATGGCTCATCTTTATTGAGTATGTCTACAATTTTAGCTTTGAGCTTGTAAAAAGCTTCCTGGACATTGTTGATGACAAATATTGAAGATTATGCTTAGTAAACAGTGGTCCTTTATGGATGCATAAAGTGTCCATTAGAAGGTACCTGTGTATCCGTAATTGTGCCCGCCATTATTTGAGGTAACGTCACTTCTGTGGTCTTTTTCATTACCTTACTTGGTGTGGTTGTAATATTTTTCATTCCCCCTTTTATGACTTCACGCCTGCATATAGGATGAGGTAAGTTAACTGTAGCATATAATTAAGGAAATGTTTGTGGTTTTTCAAATTGTTAGATTAAAGTATAGCTCAACAAATTATAGTTAGACCATAAGTTTTGACACTGAGCTAGGTTAATGAAATATTGTTGAGCATATTAGAAGACTAGCTTGTGTACCAGGTGCGAAGATCTAGTGCTTTTGGAAATATTAGATTGATCAACACACTATTTGCATTTTCGCGTGTTTACTTATATTTTAATTTATATAAATAAAAAACATTGACTCTACTATTTAAATGTACAAATGGTCACTCAATTATGAATCTTTCAGTCAATATCAATAATAATTTGTTTACTCAAAAGTTATTTAACTATAGATTTTTTTCTCTAAAAGTCACTTAATTTTGATTTTTATCTCAAAAATCACTCAACTATGCTTGTTTTATTTACAAAGTCACTCAAACTATTTAATTGATTTTTAAAATTTAAATTTATTGACATGAAATTCTTATTTCTAACCAAAATTTTAAAAAATAATATATCCATTTAGTGACCCGCCCACTCAGACCGACCTGCTAAAAATATAATATTGACCTTTTTTTATATTTAAAAGAATACTTTCTTATTTCTTAAAAGTTGGATTAGAAATAAAAATTCATATCAACAAATTTTAATTAAAAAAATCAATTAAATAAATTCAACGACTTTATAAGTAAAACAATCATATAATTAAATGACTTTTAAGTGAAAAACTAAAGTTGAGTACCTTTTTGAAATAAAAATTTATAATTAAATAACTATGAGATATTATCTCAACGATTCAATTATCTTTCTATGAACATTCATTTCCGACAACTGGTACTAAAAGCTCTACATCTCCTAATGGGAAACCACATGGACATCACGGCTAAACACTTTTTTGAAAAGAATATTGTTTGCAAGTGTATTACCAAAAGATCTACATTAATATAACATGCCAATCATGTGCAGAGCTAGAAGTCTAATTACAAATTTCGTTAAATTCAATAATGTTTTCTTAAATAATATATTTGTATAGTAAATTTTTTCATAAAATATGTACAAATTTAGGTCAAAAATTCAGTTATTAACCCTTTAAAATCGTGTCATAAAATTCAATGTTAAATTTCTGGCTTCGCCTCTGCTTAACATTACTTATCAAATTTATGTTTCTGTGTAGAAAAGTACTAGTACTACTCTGTGACTCGTCTAGACGTCTACTATAGATCTCCTAAGATTAAAAACTCCAGATTTAAGATTTTCCTCACAATTATTATTCTTAATCTCCCACCTACCGGAGTCACAAATATATTAAATGAGCTTCTAGGTTTGCTTCAATTGAAAAATGTGCTATCTATTAATTTATGATCTACCTACTGATAATTTGTAATCTAGTCAAAATGATGGCAAAAAAAATATAATATGTAGACTGAAGTTCTTAGTCAATAGCATAAATGAAAGAAAAAAAAAAGCTCAAGAAGAAACATGATATCTTTTTTGCTCTGATTCGTAAAAAAAACATAGTAACTTCATATAATATCTTATCCTTTGGGCAGAGCGTATAAGAATAATAATGAAAAAAATATATTACTAGTAATACTGAGATTAGTTACCTGAGACTATTTCCTATCTTCTGTTTTGATTTGATTTATTAAGGACAATTATGTTTCAAGGACCATGCTTATCCATGCATTATTAATGATCAATGTATTAGTAAATGCTAATACTATAGTTTGCTTATAAGTTCTGTAATACTGATGATGTATAACTAATCCATACATTAAATTCTCTAATAAATCTATCAACAGACCCCTAAGAGATTAACAAATACTACTATTATCCAGACTAAAGTTGTTTTTCTGTTTACTACAGATCCTTCTAAGAACAAAAACTTAATAATTGTATGGCTGCTATACAAAATTCCCCACCTACCGCTTCCTGGAATAATTGATATGGAAGCCGCCTATAAAATTGAATAATTTATACTGTTTTACATATTATATAAGGCAAGGTATAGCCCAATGAATTTTCATTCAAAAGCTAGCAATAATGGCAAGCTTGTGCAATAGTAGTAGTACATCTCTCAAAACTCCTTTTACTTGTTCCTCCACTTCTTTATCTTCCACTCCTAAGCCCTCTCAACTTTTCCTCCATGGAAAACGTAACCAAATGTTCAAAGTTTCATGCAAAGTTACCAATAATAACGGTGACCAAAACGTTGAAACGAATTCTGTTGATCGAAGAAATGTTCTTCTTGGCTTAGGTGGTCTGTATGGTGTTGCTAATGCTATACCATTAGCTGCATCCGCTGCTCCTACGCCACCTCCTGATCTCTCGTCTTGTAGTATAGCCAGGATTAACGAAAATCAGGTGGTGTCATACAGTTGTTGTGCTCCTAAGCCTGATGATATCGAGAAAGTTCCGTATTACAAGTTCCCTTCTATGACTAAGCTCCGTGTTCGTCAGCCTGCTCATGAAGCTAATGAGGAGTACATTGCCAAGTACAATTTGGGGGTTAGCAAGATGAGAGATCTTGATAAGACACAACCTTTAAACCCTATTGGTTTTAAGCAACAAGCTAATATACATTGTGCTTATTGTAACGGTGCTTATAGAATTGGTGGCAAAGAGTTACAAGTTCATAATTCTTGGCTTTTCTTCCCGTTCCATAGATGGTACTTGTACTTCTACGAGAGAATCGTGGGAAAACTCATTGATGATCCAACTTTCGCTCTGCCATATTGGAATTGGGACCATCCAAAGGGCATGCGTTTTCCTGCCATGTATGATCGTGAAGGGACTTCCCTTTTCGATGTAACACGTGACCAAAGTCACCGAAATGGAGCAGTAATCGATCTTGGTTTTTTCGGCAATGAAGTCGAAACAACTCAACTCCAGTTGATGAGCAATAATTTAACACTAATGTACCGTCAAATGGTAACTAATGCTCCATGTCCTCGGATGTTCTTTGGCGGGCCTTACGATCTCGGGATTAACACTGAACTCCCGGGAACTATAGAAAACATCCCTCACGGTCCTGTCCACATCTGGTCTGGTACAGTGACAGGTTCAACTTTGCCTAATGGTGCAATATCAAACGGTGAGAATATGGGTCATTTCTACTCAGCTGGTTTAGACCCGGTTTTCTTTTGCCATCACAGCAATGTGGATCGGATGTGGAGCGAATGGAAAGCGACAGGAGGGAAAAGAACGGATATCACACATAAAGATTGGTTGAATTCCGAGTTCTTTTTCTATGATGAAAATGAAAACCCTTACCGTGTGAAAGTCCGAGACTGTTTGGACACGAAGAAGATGGGTTACGATTATAAACCAATGGCCACCCCATGGCGTAACTTCAAGCCATTAACAAAGGCTTCTGCTGGGAAAGTTAATACAAGTTCAATTCCTCCCGTAAGCCAGGTATTCCCATTGGCTAAACTCGACAAAGCAATTTCGTTTTCCATCAATAGGCCGACTTCATCGCGGACTCAACAAGAGAAAAATGCACAAGAGGAGATGTTGACATTCAACAGCATAAGATATGATAACAGAGGGTACATAAGGTTCGATGTGTTCCTGAATGTAGACAATAATGTGAATGCGAATGAGCTTGACAAGGCAGAGTTCGCGGGGAGTTATACTAGTTTGCCACATGTTCATAGAGCTGGTGAGACTAATCATATCGCGACTGTTGATTTCCAGCTGGCGATAACGGAACTGTTGGAGGATATTGGTTTGGAAGATGAAGAGACTATTGCGGTGACTCTGGTACCAAAGAGAGGCGGTGAAGGTATCTCCATTGAAAGTGCGACGATCAGTCTTGCGGATTGTTAATTAGTCTCTATTGAATTTGAATCTGCTGAGATTACTTGATGCTCTGTTTCTGTTTCCTTGCTCTGTTCTTTTGCCCTGTTTTTTTCATGTTGAAATCAGTTTTGATGCTTGATTTCCTTTTAGTTGTTATTCAAGAATAAATCAGTTACAATTATGTTTGAAAATTTTTTTAAAAAAAAAAAGTGTCACTGCAACTTGGGAAATGATTACGAAGATCAATTTCTTAAGCAGAAACCAAAAATATATATCCAATTCTCCAATTTGGACTCCACTACCTAAATTCACAAACTCTTCAATTATCTTTGGCCTAATACATAAACATGTCATTTAACTTGGCATTATCTAACATTTATATTCTCCAATTTTGGGTATACAGAATGAGCACTTAAACTTGTATAAATCTAAACAAGTAAACATATGCATCCTACGTAGCAATTCACGTCCTACATTTATTATGGGACGTGGGATGCGTCTATCTACTTGCTTAACTTTATACAAGTTTATGTGCACACCAAAGTTGAAGAACTAAGATATCAACTGAATTCAAGTTAAAAGACATATTTATGTGTGAGAAAAGGATCAAAAATACCCCTAACCTATTGAAAATGCTTCAAAAATACCAATATTTCTGGTCTAAAAATGTCGTGCTCCTTTATTTTTGGTTCAAAGATATCCCTCATTCCATCTTTTGGTCTAAAAGTACTCTCAAATCAAATTTAATTAAATTGAATACTTTTACTAATTAGTTAATTTTTTCATTTGTTCTAAACACAATTTTTTATTTATTCAAATTCTTAATATTAACTTATCCCAAAATATTTAAGTCTAAAAAAAAATCAAGTATTTATCATGTAAAAATAAAGAATTAAATTCTTAAAATTATTATTATTATTATTATTATTATTATTATTATTATTATTATTAAAATAAGGCAATAAAATTCTTAAAACTTAACCTTTAAATTTGATACTGATTTTCTTTCAACTTTTCCACATCTTTCTGCACTCATTACAGGTTGAAAATATTTTTGAAATCGCTTTGAATTTAACATTTGAATTGATTTGCGATGGAAAAAAAGAGTTAAAGGTTTAATTTTTGATTTAGGATGAAGGATGTTTACATTCATTAATTACAAAGGATGTTTGTCATTGGTCACGAGGCTCCAAAGGTTCGTCTTTTAGGTGTACAATTCCTTTTTTTCATGAAATTTTGCTTTTTGGAGATGAGAATATCATCTTGTCTAGTCTCTTTTTTTTGGCTTTTGTTTATTTATAGAATTTTATTGTGTTATTCCCTTTTAATAATAAGAATTTAAAATTTTCATTCTTCATTTTTACAAAATAACTTTTTTATTTTATTTGTTAAACCTATATATTTTAAATATTTTGAGATGAGCTAATATTAAGAATTCGAATAAATAAAAAATTGTCTTTTAGAACAAATATAAGAATTAACTCATTAGTAAAAGAATTTAATTCAATTCAATTTGATTTGAGAATATTTTTTTGACCAAAAAATAGGAGGGATATTTTTTCAACCTAAACAAATGTGAAGAAATAAGAATATTTTTAGCCCAAAAAGTGAAAGGAGGATCTTTTTGTACTAATGGGTATTCTATGAAAAAAAATATCATATTCATTCAAACAAGTTACTATATTATAAAGGGGTGATAGTGATTACTTCCTGAGTCGGATGATTCATAATAGTAATAACATTATCGAGTTTATAAAAAAAATTTAATAAATATACCAAGTATAAGCAAAAATTATTGATTCCTATAAACTCGTAAATAAAACTTTAGATCCTCACTGATTGCTTTAAAGATTTTGTTCATGTTATTTGTTTTAATGGTGTTGAACAATGATAGAGTAAAAATTGACGATTAATGAAAATAAGAACATAGGTAAAATTCTTCCTATTTTCAATAACAATTTCATAACATTAAAAAATATTTGAGTAAATATAGAATCCAAGTTGTCTCCCATAACAATTTTACTTATTTATAATTTGAATATTGGAAGGTGGTGTGCAAGTGTACTCCAAAAGATGTACATCAATATAATAATATAATATTATATCAAAATTATATTTCTGTTTAAAAAGTAGTACCCTACGTATATTTGATTTGTCTACTGCAGATCTTCCCAAGTTAAAAAAAAAAAAACTATTAAGAATTCCCCACACTTATTATTCTTAATAAAATTTCCCTCCTACCGCGTCCCAAATATATTACTCCCTCCGTCCCATTTTATGTGGCACTTTTCGAATTTCGAGATTCAAACAAATCTAATTTTGAACGTAAATTTTTCATAGATTTTTTAAACATTTTGAATTATCAATTATTGTAACTTATAGTACTTTTTACGTAGTTTACAAATATATAAATTTTATTTCAAAAAAATTGAATATTACATGCGCAAATTCGAGGTCAAACTTAAACTGTTTGACTCTCGAAAAACGAAAAGTGTCACATAAATTGAAACGGAGGGAGTACTAGTAATTATTAAGTGAGCTCTTAAACTTGCTCCAATTGGGGTGTATTTTATCTATGAATTTCTGATCTACTTATCAATAATTTGTAATTTAGTCAAAATGTTAAAAAAAAAAAAAAAAAAAAAAAAAGGCCTAATTTGATTTAAAGCCCATTTGAATTGACTTAAAAAAAATAACTTTTAAGTTATTTTTAACCTAGTCAAATGCTTTTTAACTTATTTAATGTCATTTTGGACTTATTTTAAGTTATTTTTATTTTTGCAAATACTTCCAAGACATCAAAAACTGACTTAAAAGTAGGTTTGATCAACTTTTATGTCAATTCAAACACCCTCTTAGTACGTAGTTTAAGAAAAGAAAGAAGAATTCTCTATTTCGTGGCCTTAAATGTACCAAAAATATTATTTAATCTTGTTGCCTTAAATATGTGACATGAAAAGTTAAAGTTAAAGTGTGGCTAAAAAAAAAGTCATTATTTTAAACAGACTAAAAAAAGTATATTATTTTTTAAACGAAGGGGGTAAGATCTAAGACAGAAGGTTTTCTAGGATAAATGAAGAAATTAAACCAAGCCCAAAAAGAAACATGATATATAACTTGACTTTTGACAAAAGAATAAATTGCATAGAAAACATAAAATATAAAGCTAATTTTGAGATCTGTGTCATGACTAAAATCACCTCTTTTCTTATCTCCTGTAAGAGAAATAGTGCTTTTGGAGTGGAAAAGAGTTGTTAGGTAAGTTTGGAGTCGTTTTATAAAATATATAAATATGGTACTGAATAAGATGTGTTAGTAAGGATAGAATTAATAATACTTTATCACGATCCAAAAATGAACGTGATAATACTCATTTTATCACACCAAAATAAGTTAGCCTAAAACCCAAATATTACTAAAATGCGGAAGTAAGACATATTGAAATCTCAAAATATTATAAGTGCGGATAACTAAATCAACTTAATAAAACCCCCAAAACCTGATTGTCACGTGTACAAACCTCTAAAGTATTACAATTGATTCAAAAGAAAAACACAAGTCTCAAATGACATTGTTTCTAGAATAGAACAAGAACATAAATAGGAGTAAGAAGGTCCGCTAAGATGACAAACAACTACCTCACAAATCTCCAAGAAGCGTCGAAAAAGAAGAAAGAGAAAGTATCACGAAGATCCAGGCTCATAACCTACAAAAATGTAGAAGCAAGGAGTGAGTACCAAACCACACAGTACTCAGCAAATAAACTTCTAAACACAAGCTAAGGGAATAGAATACGGATACTCCTTACACCCCATCCAAACCTCCACAACTACAACCTACATAAAACCAGCCCAACCTAACTGTTTACAGTTTACAAAGCTCACAACTCAACAACAACACTCTAACAATTTCATATTCTCATCAACAACCTCAATAATTTATCAGTCATAAGTTCCACAAAAAGGCACTTACAAGATCAGCAACACACAAGATCAAGTTCACCAATTATAAAGATGTGTAATGCAATGAAATGCAATGTCAAGTATAATGATGCATGTATGACCTAATGATACACACCCGTTGTCTCACAGTCCGGGATCCATGGGGGACATATCTGTCCATGCATCCGTCGTGGCGCGCAACACGTCCCTTGATATATAGAATCCGTCGCGACGTGCAACACGTCCCTCGAAATATAGTATCTATCGCGGCGTGTGACACGTCCCTCGAAATGGTACATCCTCTTTAATTTCTTATTCTTTCTTAATTCACATAAAACTTGTCACAACCATGTCTCAGAACAATGCAAATGACATGTTCGCATAAATAATGAGGAGACGACCATTTTCATAATAATGCACAATTCACAACAACACAATCGTGATACAACATCAACAATGAGTCAATAAGTCTTTCAAACCATTCTCAACACATCACACACCAACAATTAATCACATTGCCTTTTATTACCCCTTTTTCATCATTAGAATTATTCAATATGGACAAGTTAACCCATCACCAAGTCTCATTACTCCCCAACACATACCACAAGGAAATACACGATTCTATACACTTACACTACAAGAAAAGTGTGAATTACAAGGGGATTTTCCTGGGAATTGGTATGAAAATCCGTAGAAAACTTATTTTCCTTCAAATTTTCATACTAATCCCCAGGAAAATCTCCATGTAATTCACAGTTTTCTTGCAGTATTAACAAGGGTTTAGAAATTCACTTGCCTCAAATAGTCGAACAATCACTCCGGGTCTTGAGCCTTCCCCTTTTTGTTGGACTTCTAAATCAATTCAATCTATTCAAATAAATAAGCACAATAAGATTTCAAAACTAACAACACTCATATTATTATGTGTCTAGTCTAAACCCAAAAACTCACCCAAATCTGTAACAAGCTCCTAATATTTTGTAAATTTCAAGACTAAGGTTAAGTCTTAATTCCTCCAATTATTATAACTTTAAAAATATTCAAGAAATATAATACTCCTAATATTTAATTACCTAGCTCAATATATTAAAAATTTAAATTATAATGAAATAACAAAATTATAATATTAAAATGTGAGGCCACTAGTTACGAAACCAGTGGCAGGCGAACAACAACCATGAAGCTACGAAAGAGGGAAACATATCCCAAGGGAGAATAATACTACATACAATTTATAAGTAACAACTATCCAACAATCTATCCTTGGCTAATTATTACGCCACTAACAGGCAATTATTATGCCATACTTTTCATTAATATTTTCTCTCCAAAACACTGCTGGCAATTCATTTTTCCACAACTCACTACTATAATAATAATATAATATGACCATATCTATAATTACCCATATGAGGATATAGATGTATCGAGGTTTACCTTGTGAATATGGTCGCCTTTTGTTATCGCTGCACCACGGTTCTTCTTTCCCGGAAATTACTTTTATCCCTCATTAATTTCTTATTTACAAATATTAAACCCTTTTACTTAAATTCAGTTTTTATACGTTGGCCAAGTGAAATAGGTTATTGAATAAATTTTGGATTTGGCTCATTAACTATTTAATAAAATAAATTATTAAAATTTATCCGCTAATTAAATAACTGTAGTTAAATGAGTAATTCAAATCTCATTTAAAATTTTAAGTAAAGAATTTTTTATGAAAGAGAGGACTAGTTCTCAAAATGACCTTACGGGTCATTATATGCTTAGACTATTTCCTATCAACGGTTTGATTTGGTGTATTAATGATAATTTTGTTTTGAAATTACCAATGCTTACTATCATCATGAATCTAGTATGAATAAAACTAAATGATATATATCGGTAAAGAATTTCCTCACCTACCACATCCCAAATTGTTCGATATGATATCGAGCTACGTCTAAGCATGTTTGAGTAATATTTTATTTGGCCCCAACACATTATATAAGGCAATGTATAGCCCTATGAATCTTCATCCAAAAACTAGCAATGGCAAGTTTGTGTAATAGTAGTAGTACAACTCTCAAAACTCCTTTTACTTCTTCCTCCACTTCTTTATCTTCCACTCCTAAGCCCTCTCAACTTTTCCTCCATGGAAAACGTAACAAAACATTCAAAGTTTCATGCAAGGTTACCAATAATAACGGTGACCAAAACGTTGAAACGAATTCTGTTGATCGAAGAAATGTTCTTCTTGGTTTAGGAGGTCTTTATGGTGTTGCTAATGCTATACCATTAGCTGCATCCGCTTCTCCAACTCCACCTCCTGATCTCTCAACTTGTAGTAAAGCAAAGATTAATGCAACTACGGAGGTGCCATACACTTGTTGCGCTCCCACGCCTAAAGATATGAGGAAAGTTCCATATTACAAGTTCCCTTCTATGACTAAGCTCCGTATTCGTCCCCCTGCTCATGCTCTTGATGAGGCCTATATTGCCAAGTACAATCTGGCGATTAGTCGAATGAAAGATCTTGATAAGACACAACCTGATAACCCTATTGGGTTTAAGCAACAAGCTAATATACATTGTGCTTATTGTAATGGTGCTTATGCTATTGATGGCAAAGTGTTACAAGTTCATAACTCATGGCTTTTCTTCCCGTTCCATAGATGGTACTTATACTTCTACGAAAGAATCTTGGGATCACTCATCGATGATCCAACTTTCGCTTTACCATATTGGAATTGGGATCATCCAAAAGGCATGCGTTTCCCTCCCATGTTCGATATTCCAGGGACTGCCCTTTATGACGAAAGGCGTAGTGAACAAATCCATAATGGAACCGTGATAGATCTTGGTTCTTTTGGGGACCAAGTTCAGACAACTCAACTACAGCTGATGACTAATAACTTAACGCTAATGTACCGTCAATTGGTAACTAATGCTCCATGTCCTCTTATGTTCTTTGGTGGACCTTACACTCTCGGGAGTGACGTTGAATCACCGGGAACGGTTGAAGTCATCCCTCACAGTCCTGTACACATTTGGGCTGGTACAAGACGAGGTTCCATTTTGCCTGATGGTAAAACATCAAACGGTGAGGACATGGGTCATTTCTACTCAGCTGGTTTAGACCCGGTTTTCTATTGCCATCACAGCAATGTGGATCGGATGTGGAACGAATGGAAGGCAATTGGAGGTAAACGAACAGATATCCAAAACAAAGATTGGTTGAACTCCGAGTTCTTTTTCTATGATGAAAGTGGGAATCCCTTCAAAGTGAAAGTCAGAGACTGTTTGGACACGAAGAAGATGGGATATACTTACGAACCAATGCCCACCCCATGGCGTAACTTCAAGCCAAAAACAAAGGCTTCAGCTGGGAAAGTGAATACAAGTTCAATTCCTCCCGTCAGCCAGGTATTCCCATTGGCTAAACTCGACAAAGCAATTTCGTTTTCCATCAATAGGCCTGCTTCGTCAAGGACTCAACAAGAGAAAAATGCACAAGAGGAGATACTAACGTTCAATGACATAAAGTACGATAACAGAGGGTATATAAGGTTCGATGTGTTCCTGAACGTGGATAACAATGTGAATGCGAATGAGCTTGATAAGGCAGAGTTCGCGGGGAGTTACACTAGCTTACCACATGTACACAGAGTTGGGGATACTAATCATGTTGCAACTGCTAATCTCCAGCTGGCGATAACAGAACTGTTGGAGGACATTGGTTTGGAAGATGAAGAGACTATTGCGGTGACTCTGGTACCAAAGAAAGGTGGTGAAGGTATATCCATTGGAGGAGTGGAGATCAAGCTTGCGGATTGTTAATTAGTGTGTATTGAATCTGCTGAGATTACGGTTGACTGAATGATATGATCTGTTACGATTCTGTTTTTATTTATTGGTTTGTCTGTTTGTTTGCTTTTAATTTTCATGTTTGAGACGATTTCCTTGTAGTTCACGAATGAATCCAATTTCCTTGAATAAAAGCGGTTTATTATGACATACAACCATTTACTTTTGTTATCGTAAATTTAAAACAAACTTAAAATCACTTTGTTTTATCTCATACAAAATGTTAAATGTGTTGTTTAGTCATTTTGGATAGTTTTGAGAATGCCTTAAAAACGAATGTTACAAGTGCATAATATGTTGGTCTTGGGATAATTCACATATTATTACTAGTCTCTAATTACTTGTCCACATTTTCTTTTTTACTTGTCTCTAATTAGTTGTTCATTTTGACAAATCAAGAAAGGACAAAAGGTAGAATTTCTTGAAAATATTAAGTTTTTAATTCATCCACTTCATAATTAATAGGAACAAAATAGTAAATTTACTATGTTAATTATTAATTTCTTAATAATTGTGTCAATTAGGAAATATTTGATATGATTCGATGAATTTTAGCTATAACAATTACTTTTGCTAGTTAGTGTATTCAGTTTTGGAATAATATGTTGGTCTTGATATAATTCACATATTTTTTATATGAGATTCCTAACTTTTAATAAAACATAGGGAACAAGATTAGGAACAATAGCATGTGATTTAGAAAGGACTAGCTAGTAACCTTAATATAATGTAGCATACAAAATAATAAATATAGTATTGAATATATTTACCCCGCTATATTATTTTATATAAAGAAAAGGTACGATTTCCGACTAGAATTATTATACTATTATTACAGAAAGCAAAAAGAGTAATAATACATAGTACTAGTAAATAACAGTGACCTTAAATAACAGCTACATATGGAATATATATTGAATGATTACACCACAAGTCAATAATAAGCAGATTAAAATAATTAGGGGCGGAAATTAGTTATCTCAGGATTAATTATTCTGGAGTTAGTTATTCTGGGATAAATTATTCCACCATGTATATGGAATAACTTATCTCATCACTATGCTATAAATGGTGGGATAAGTTATCCCAAACATATCAACCAAACAAGACATCTAAATTTTATCCCAAAACTATTTTTTTATCTCAGAACTATTTATGCTTATCCCTCACACCAAACGAGTCCTTACTATAATAAAGATTTCTCCATTACAATTTATATGATTTAATTTTATTTTTAGTCAATTTAAAAAGAATTATACGTTTTCATATGTAATAAGAATTTAATTTTAAAATGTCTATTTTGTCTTTAATAAAATGATTTACAGTCACACAAATATATATGATTTATTTTAGACCATAAATTTCAAAAATCATTCTTTTTTTTCTTAAATTTCGTATCAAGTTAATTTAACTCAGATAAATTAGGACGAATGGATTAAGTATTTCAAGAAAAGGTGCGATTTCTGACTAATATTTATTATTAAAGAAAGCAAGTGGACTTATAATTGCTCTGTATTAGATAGGAGCTACTAGTAGAATATATATTGAATAAATAATTGCACCACTGGCTAGTCGATAATAATACATCAAAACAACTACTACTATTTAATAAAAAGGTGCGATTTCTGAAAAGAATCAAAAGTCTTATTAAAGAAAGCAAGTAGACTTTATAATATACTATTAGGCACATGTCTCTCCTTCAAGAGATGCCTTGGATTACAAAAAAGGTAAAACAGGACGATGGGATTGAGAAGATCACAACTAATTATAGATTATTTAAAGTATTAGCGCCACTAGTGGATGTTGAATTCAAAAATGAAATAAAAAAGTAAATTAAGTGGATATTTCTATAATCTAATTTGCAAATGTGTGTAGGGCCTTTCGAAGTTTTGATGATGAGCAAAGTAAATTGGATCAAATGAATACAAGGTGAAGAAGAGTTTGAGTTTACTAGGTGTTTGTGAACGAGCAAAAGCTTTTGTGGAGTTTTGACATACTGTTCAAGTGCATTGTACAAGTTGCAAATTGAAGAAAACTTTTTTCATGATTACGAGTCTTAGTAGTGGTTAGGTGTAGAACTCTTGTATTAGTATTAATTAATTATCGAGTTGTATTATTTTCAACCAACGTGTTGATATAAACTAGAATAAGAACTTGATTTCAAGTTAAGGGTAACTTGATCATAAGGGATGCAAAAAATTAGAGAAGTTATTGCTTTAGGGATGCAAGGAATTGATGCTACAAATGCCATAGCAAGTGAATCAAAATAAGCCCTTGCCTAGCTACTCATTGGAAAGTCTTATCGTCCAGGGAAAGACCTGGCCCAAGCGAGCTTTATTTATTTAAGAGACAATGGAGAGTGAATCAAATTCCGTTTCCATTCTTTGGGGCTTTCGGCCCCTCTCGATCTTTTTCTTAGTTGAGAAGGAGGAGGAGTCTAAATCAATTGACATTAATAACTATCATCGATGTACGTTGCGCATGACACGATCGACTCAAGGTATTAGTGTTGGTTGAACAGCAAAGGGAAGATATACTTACAATCTAAGAACCAAGGGAGAGAATGTGGTGAAGGATCCAGACCTTCTAACTTCCAAACAACTAAATAGATAGAAGATAGAAATTCCTTAGTGCAATGAGTTCAGCGAGCGGGAAAAACCTTAAAATGCAGAAACATCATGAAGATGAAGTTCTCAGTAAAACTGAAACTCTTCTAACATGCTAGGCATACATAAAGCTCAACAATGTCCTCTCCATCTATAAATAAGATGTATGGGAATTGGCATCGCAGTTGAGAAAATAATACGCAGTGAGCTACATCAACAATGAGTTATATGTCTTCTGAATTATCCGCCTTGTGTCAACAAACTATGCTCATTCTACCTCAACCTGTCATTTAAACACACTAACAAGAAGTCATCTCGCTCCACTTGTGGGATTAGACTGGGTTTGTTGTTGTTGTAGCAACAAGTCATCTCTGTAGCGAGCTTGTAGCCTTCTACCGCCTTCAAATACAGGATGAGAGCAGAGAAAACAATAAGCTAAGTTTTTGTTTCAAATTACTTATAAGCTCCGCAGTAGGTTTACACCCTTTCCAACTCCATGTTGTGTTTGTCTAATTGATCCTTCAACTCCTTCCTCCATTCTTGGATCAGTCTTTCCTGCTTACTTATAAGCTCAGTTTTTGTCTTCAACTCTTCTTCCATTTTTGCAATCTCCTGTTCATATTAATTGGAATCCACTCCGTTAACAATGCCAAAATTCATGGGAAACACTAGTAGTTCTCTAAGAACTCATATCATCAAAAAAATTCTTTTCTATTATTTTAGTTACCCCAATTTACCTTTCTAAGCATATCTGGCTTGGATGGCAGGTCCTCGCGTTGCAAACCAATCAAATAAAGTTGAAGCTTTTTAGCTGCTTCCATGAAATCTCTCGCATGCCTCTCAACATCAACTGTGAAACAAAAAAGATGCAACTCATTCAGAAAAATAAGAAGGAAAAAGATGAAAATTATTACACTTGAACAAGCATGAATTAGCACAACGAATAAAATAAAATGGAAAAAGAGAAACAAACACAAGCCTAAATTGAAAAGGGAAAAATCCAAACTTTATTCCTGCATAGGTGTTAGGGTGTTAGGGAACCATCATCCGAACCTGAAAGTGTCACCATTTCTACAGGACATATGATAAAACTCTAGAAACGAGTAATAGAGTGTAGGCTCAGGTAAATTACAAAGGTAACTAAGAGCCATTATTGCTAAAAGTTGGGATTAAGGATTTTTTTTATTATTATTATTTTATTTATTTATTTATTTTTTACCCTCCCTAGGAACTCCCACCCCTTTTGCTCCTTTGGTGACTCGAACTCGCAACCTTTGGGTTGGAAGTGAGGAGTGCTTACCATCCGAGCAACTCCTCTCGTCGAAGTTGGGATTAAGGATTTAGTTGTTACTATAACACTTTTATTAAGTATTGTGTTTGCAAAGATTATTTAGTTTTGTAGGAGATTAGTATATCAGTGTAGAGGTAAGCGTGAGATATAAAGAGCATCTAGTTTTAAAATCTTAAGTTGTCTTTTAAGAGAAATAACTGACAATTGGAATGTTATGGACCAAGTAGATCGTATTAGACATGGAATACTCTGTACTCATACAGCCTACCCAAAGTCCAAACTAGTTTGAGATTAAAGTATAGTTGACTGATTGATTGATTGACTAAGAAGCTTAGGAAAATTGCAATATTCAAAGACCCAGTATCATGGTCATAAAGCCAACTCTAACAAGACAAAAGCTTCATTGGATCAGTGCTAGTAGGGCTTTACCGGTATTGAAATGGATAATGGAGTAAGAGCTCAACTTAAAAGCAAAATATTCCCAGATAGTTTTATAGCATCAAATAGCTAAATTTTCTAATAGTACTCAAGCTCAAAGCAGAGGATCCAAAGTAATTTTGACAGCCAAGCAAAAGTAAGCATACGTAGGAGTAACAATCATGCTACGCTGCATTCTTCTAGCTGATGCATTGCTACTAATCTCATCCTTCAACGATTATCAGTAGATACAAGACTTCAGATATAATTTTACTTGTTCAAGCAAAAGACAGGTTATATAATGAGCCAAAATTTACTCACTCTGATGATAAGGATGGGCTGAACGGTCTATCGCCTGTAGCTCTCGTGCAGGCAAACAGGGAAGCAAAGCAGCCTCTAATGCCATAGCACACGCAATCATGTCATCCCTTGAAGCAGGAGATTGCATTTGTGATTCAGGAGTTTGCTGTTGATCAACAGAATGTCTCTCAGCCATGTGTTTTCAAGCAAATGTAGAACCACAACAGCCCTTACTTCAAAGTTCAGCTGAAAATTGATCATGACAATTAGTAAACGAAACAAAATAAGGGCACAATCACGTCAATGACAAATATAATACTCTACTCCAAAATGTCTATTTTTCGATCTTTCACTGTTAAATTCAACTAATTCTCGAATTTATATCCGAAAAACAATTTTCCAACGGGAATTTCAACAAATCAGAGTTGTACGAAAACTTCAATATGTAACAACTCTATTCCATTTCAAATTACAACTACACATCAAATTAAACACTAACACGAACATGAAAATACAAAAAATCACCATAAATTGAGTGTTTGTACCTACTTGAGATGCAATTCAAAATCAGATGCTAGAAATTCAACCTGCATGAACAAGAATTTGAGCTGGGTTTATTCAGGGTTTAAAGGGGAAAGATAATGAAGAAATTGAAATGAATTGGGATAACAAGCCCTGGTAAATGGGTTCATCATTCGGGTTTTGTATAATGGGCTCACAAAGTCAACCACGCCCAATACAGCTAGCCCAGCCCATCTTTGGTTATAAGCCTGGTAAATAGTTGGGATATTTCAAGTTTTTGCGCTAATTGTTTCTATTTTCGGGTGATCTTTCATTTTTGCTATCCAATATAACAGTCTTTGATGTTTGTCCTTTCATCAAAGTACCATTATGGGTGTGTGCAAAAATCGAATCGATCGATAAATCGAACCGAAAAAAGTGTTATTGGGTTAACGATTATTTAATGGTTTTATAAAAAAAAAATTATTGGATTATCGGTTTGATATTGATTTTTTAATATTGGGTTAACCGATAACCCATAAAGAATATAATAATTTACTATTTTAATTTTTAGTCATACATAAATATCAAACAAACAATATTAGTATAATCACTATATTAGACTATAACTATAAGGACCCTACACGATTAATATTACTTAATTAACTTGCTCTCTGCATTTACCCTTTAAGTTTAGTATTATTTTAGTCTTTAGGTTCACAACGTCAAAAACCTAAAGAACTAAGAACGACGATGTCTAGGGTTTGCAACGATGACGGCAATGGTTAGGCAATGACTAGGGTTGTGAATTGTGAGTATTTGCTATACTTTTACTACACTAAGAAGAATTTTTGCACTCAATGAGTAATTAGATTTCTCTTCTTTTTTTTTTTTTTTATTTCGCGTTAAATTATTGGACAAGTCGTCTATTTATTTTGAAAGCATTTTCTTATTGGTTAAACTGAAAATCGAATCGTTAAAGCCAAAACCGATAAACCGAAAACCGATAACAAATATCTTATTAATTTGGTTATCGGTTTAGCATATTTAAAAACTGAACCGATAATACTTAAAAATCGAACTGAACTGACCAATACACACCCCTAATTAGTACCATTAGCTATGGCCTAATTTTGTTAGGTGTAAGCTTGGAAATTTTTATCTTATCCGACATAAGTTGTGTAGTATTTAATTTGTAAGGCATCAAGTTTAGAAGGAATAATTAGAATTTGTTTGAATGGGCTTATTATAGCTTTTGACCTATAAGCATAAGCTAGAATTTCTAACTTTATGATTTTTGATTTATTTTTTATCTTTTTGTCTTAAAAACAATTTCTTATAAACATTTTTTTAATTTACTCAAACACTTCAAAAACACTTAAAAGCTATTTTGACTTAAAAGACTTTAAATAATTCATATAGGAGTATATTTTTTATTCCTAGTTTAATTTAGTTTCTTATTATTATAAATTACATTAATACACATCTTATTTTATCATAATCTCTAAAATTCCTTTTCATTTAAAAAATTTCAAAAATCTCCTCTCGGATACAGTACTCTCCTTTTGCTAATAATCCATATCCCCCTCTCTGATACATACCTCACATATGTATCTGAATGTCTGCTAATGTATCCGAAAGTCGACTGATGTACCTGAAGTCCATAAAATTTTAGTGATTTTTGTAACTTGAAAAAGAGTAGAAAAATAATGTAATTAGCTCTTAATACTATGAAATTTAGGTAAACACTATTATTTTCAATAGACAGAGAGAAGAAAGAAAAAACTAGAGAATTCAAAACTCTAGCTCCCCACAAAATCTTTGGTCTCTTCAAAGTTTCTCTGTTGTGCAACTTTTCACCTTTGCTAAAGAAAGAGTAAGAGCCCGTTTGGATTAGATTAAAAAATAAAAAGCAAATTGACATGATTTTTAAGTCAAAAAATAAAAAGTAGAAGGAGATCTACTTTTGATTTTGACTTATTTTAAGTCATTTTAAATTTATTTTAAGTCATTTTTATCTTGTCAAACACTCTCTAACCTATTTTAAGTCATTTTTGACTTATTTTAAGTTATTTTTTTATATATGTCAAATACTTTCAGAAGTAAAAACTGACTTAAATTAGGTTTGATTAACTTTAAAGTCAATCCAAACATCCTCTGAGTAATTGAAAATGAGTGGAGCAGGAGAGAAGGGATCAACAACCACCAAGAGTCCAACAGATTTTCTCAAGTCTATTCGTGGACGACCTGTTGTTGTTTCATACTAATATAAAGGGTGTTGCTAGTTATTTTGAGTAGACAGCAGAATGAAGAACAAGAGAAATAGATAGAACTTGAAATAAGATTCAAGAATTTTTGAATTTATAAATAAAAATATTTCTCTCCACTCTTTTCTTTTGAGTTTAATTTATCGAAAACAACATCTTCACATCATAAAATTAAGTGTAAAATCTACGTACATTTTATCCTCTTCATACCTCATTTTGTGAAAAGGCGCCGAATAAATTGTTGTTGTTTGTTTGTGTCCCCCTCCATACTTCTACTTCTATACATGCATGAGTGTCTACTGAACGTTTCAGTTAGGATTTTTCTACTAAATTTAGTATTAGCCTAAATATTTTTACGTAGTGATTTCGTTGACTTTAAATCAACGATCAACGAAGTTTGTCTTTTTTCCTATTTTATCGACTTTTGCCCTTTTGAGAACTCTAGAAAGTAAAATAAGTGTGTATATGCATTGTTATTAATTTGAAAAATGAGTGTATACAATTGGACTTTAATTTTGGCTTCCCATCGAGCTTTCCTTCAAACCATAAGCTTCCAAATAATGTCAGAATTTTGTGGTTATATTTGGCCCACAGCCGACTTATTACTCCCTTCGTTCTATATTAGCTAATTATCTTACTAAAAATAGTTATTTGTTAAATACCTTACTAAATCAATAAATCATTAGTTAGATTTTTCATATATCATCCTTGTAACTAATTTTTTTTGGAACTGTTCACATTAGTTTGTAAAATTTTCAGAAAGTTTTTTTAAGTTGTGAATTAATAAAATTATCTTCTTATTTATGATTTTTTGATATGCATGTAAAAAGGAAAGTGACAACTAATTGAAACGGAAGGAGTACGTTTTAAAACAAACCCCTACCAATTAAAACTAACGGTACAATCAGAGAAGGTATATAGTAGATGAGGCTACTCCTTTCTTAATCAAAGGTCTCGAATTCAAACCCTAGATATTAAAAGGTTCTTGGTAGGGAGTGTTTCTCAAATGAAGCCTTACACAACGCAAATTTGAAATAATTGAATTTCAACACCCAATGAGCAACGAAATACGGGAGGCAAAATAGGAAAAGAAGAAGATTTTGTCATTCATGATAATTGTACACTCAACTCCAAATTAGAGAGGAAGAAAAAATCACTTATAATCCACACTTCTTTTCATTTTCATATTTATTAAACAAGTTGCACGAGGAAGAAACTCACTCTACCCAGAAAAAAAAAAAGGGTCAATAAAAATAAAAGATTATTATTCTATATTTTATTGACCAAACTCTTTCACATTTTTCGTTTTAAATACTTTTTTTATCCAAATGGATATTGAAAGATAGAGCTTAAGAGTATCGATGGAATCATTCATTAAATAAAAATAATAACATTTATAATCTATGAAGTATATTCAAATTGCAACAGTACTCTACGAGAAAATAAGGAATTAACAAGGGACAAAGTTCTGTAATTTAAAAAACAAAAATCTTACTCCCTCCGTCTTATTTTATATGGCACTTTTCAGATTTCAAGATTCAAACAAGTTTATCGTTGATCGTAAATTTTTTATAGATCTTTTAAACATTTTGAATTATCAATTATTGTGACTTATAGTACTTTTTACGTAGTTTACAAATATATAAATTCATTTCAAAAAAATTGAAAATTCCATGCGCAAATGCCCGATCAAACTTAAACTGTTTGACTCTCGAAAAATGAAAAATGTCACATAAATTGAGACAGAGGGAGTTTGTTATTTCAAGCGACTAGAAACTATTTAGCGATGATGAATTAATTAGAGGAATTATCGATAAACTCAATAGCTATTGCTTAACATGGTCAACATTCAAACTTCAAACACTGCGCCCGATCACTAGAACCTGGCCAATTCTTAAATCACAAACACAAGAAAAACACGATAGAGGTTAATTAACATGAGATTCGACGTGATTGTGGTGTATGTTATGCAATATTTGATGTATCTATGTTCAATATTCCAAGAGAAAGTATGATAAGCAAAGTTGTTACTCAAATATATATATAACCAAAGTTAGATGGCTGAAATGAAAAATTGCTAGGAAAATGTTATATAAAGGAGGATATATACTTAAATTAAACACAAGTTCTACAAAATGATTAATATTAAGATCGGTATTGTTATGTTTGAGTGAATGTTGGACCTTTAAGATCCAACATATTCATAAACACCATGTCAAAATATTAATATTAAGATGGATGTGTGGCTGTACAGTAATATGGGACAAAGTGTTGGTCAGTCAAGAATGATTACGTTCAAAAGATGAATATAGCATAGATAGAGATGCTTAAATGGATGTGTGGAGATATTCAAACAGATATGATTAGAGAAATAAAGATTTACATAACAAGATGAGAGTGACCTCTGTAAGATGAGAGAAACGAGGTTGAGATGGTTTGGACATGTGAATAGGAGGTGTGTGGACGTGCTCGTCAGGGAGTATAAAAGTTTGGCTATAATAGAAGTTAGGAGGGATAGAGGTAGGCCAAAGAATAACTGAGAAAGATGATTAGATATGACATCACACAACTTAAGCTTATTAAAGACATGATCCCTAAAGAGAAAACATGAAGGTCTGGGATTTTGGTAGAAGGTGAGTCGATAGCCAAGAGTTGTTGTATTTCATGTGGGAGAGGCACGGGTCTAGTCTCCCCTCTTTATATACAATCATATTTAGAAATCACATATTTTCTTTGTTACTCAGTACTATTTATTGCTCTGATTACTTTATGTATCTTTTTTGTAGTCTCTTATTTCCTTAATTATGCTTTGAATTCCTCTTTTCTTTTGAGCAAGAAGTTTATCAAAAACAGTATTTCTACAACATAAAGGTAAAGATAGAATCTCCGTATATCTTACTTTTTTCGGACCACACTTTGTGAAAATGCAGTAGATAAATCGTTGTTGTTTGTTTGTGTCTCAAGGGGCAAGCTAGTAGCCCACATGCAAGTTAAATCAACTCAATAGATTTTCTTAAACAATATATATATATATATATATATATATATATATATATATATATATATATATATATATATATATATATATATGTTAATAAATATATTAAATATGTACAAATATTATCACTTAAAATTATGATTTAAAAATTCAAAGCCCCTAAAATTGAAATTCTAGTTTCGCCTATCTCTTCTCCCTACTTCTACGTTTGTATAAGGGTCTTTTGAACATATCAGTTAGGATAAGACAAAATTTGATATTGACACATATATATTTACGTAATTATTTGGAATATTATAATTATAAAAGAAAAACAAGAAGGTAGAGTATTCAATTGGAATAAATGTAAAAAGTTAGCATGATTTCGTTGACTTTTAATCGTCCATCGAAAAGATCGATCAACAAAGTACTTTTTATGACTGACCTTTTGAGGACTCTAGAAAGTAAAAGGGTGTAATATATATTTATTGTTAATTTTAAAATTGAATATACAAAATGGACCTAAATTTTGGTTTCCCATCGAACAATAAGATGCCAAATAATAAGTCAGAATTCGGTGGGTTATATTTGGCCCACAGCCGAATTCCAAATTTTTTTCCTTTTTTTTCGTTTCTCATTTGGTGTCCAATATTATTATTAAAATTTAATTAAATTTAAATTTGTGAGAAAAAGTGGATAAGACACTTCTAACAAAGATGACTCGTATACAAGAAATTTAAATTTGAAACATTTGGTTAAGGATGAAAGAAAGATGACTCGTATACAAGAAATTTAAATTTGAAACATTTGGTTAAGGATGAAAGAATACGTATTACTACACTATAACTCTAGTAGGCGAATTCTGACTAGTTAGTTTTTAAAACGAAACCCCTACCAATTAAAACCAACGGTAGACAAAAATAGGAAAAAGAGAATAAGATTTTGTCATTCATGATGTCTATACGCTCAACTCCAAATTAGAGAGTAAGCAAAATCACTTATAATACCATTTGTATATACGATGAAGCAGTTACTAGAGTGACAACACATATACAAGATACAAAATCATTTTTTTTTTAATGATATTATGGTTTCACATCAATATTTCGATCATGCTCGTTTACTCTTGATTGTAGATGAGCTAAATAATGACGATATAAAACGCAGGATGATATTTTTGGTGTATACTATTTACAGACAATATTGTGTGTGACGAATTACAGAACGTATCCAAGAACTTGGATTATTCAGAAACACTGTATGAAGAAATATGATAAAGTGAAAATGTTAAAAAAAATATATAATCCTAAATTTACCTAAAAAACTGGAAAAATTACACCATTATTCAACATTCATCTTTTGATTCAGAATCCAATTGATTCATCCTTGGCAAAATATGTACGTCCAAAACCTGAAACCCCACTGGAGTTTCCACCACCACTAAACTCGGCGGCTCAGCCGTCACATCCACCACCGCTATCCCATCACCGCCGCCACAAACCACGCAAACTCTACCGCCGGCAGCAGCCATATGTTGTGCACCTTTAAGCATCTCATTTTCCAAAATCATAATCCAACTATCACTTCCTGGATCATACTTTCTCAATGCTCCTTTCGATTCATCCACCGTATAAATAACTTCCTCCTCCATCGCCGCCGCCGGACCTCTCCATCCAACCAACATCCCCTCCGGCATCTCCTGCCACGTGTCACTTCCGACGTCGTAGATTATTCCTTCTTTCGCCGCATCGCCTTGCACGTTTACCATACACAGCTTCCCTCTCCAGCCTACTGCTTCAATCGCTTCCCGGCTGAACTTCCCATCTTTGAGACCACTCATTTTCTCCCATTTCCAGACCTTGTTTTTATCGTGTTGGTTACAGCTGTACTTGGTGCAGTTACTTTTCAGGTCCCACTTTTCAACTGATCGTGCTACCTCTGGGTTATAGCTTGACCCAATCCCACTCGCAACATACACCACGCCCTGCGACGCGCCAGCAACGCACCACCGTCTCGGAGTTTCGAACCGGGGACCGGAGATCCATTTACGAGTGAGCGGGTTGAAAACAAGAGGACGAGATAAGGCCGGGAGCAAAGGGTCAGTCGTCGCGGCGAGGAGTATAAAATTGCCGGAAACGCTTACCGATTGAATCGGAAGGTGTCGGGAGATGAACGAACGGTGACGGAGAAGGAGACGGAGAGGTGGATTAAGTGGAGGCGGAGGAAGTAAATTCCATTTTGCTGAAATCGGATCGAAATTCGCGAACTGAACGGAGTTCTCCTCAGATTTAGATGGCTTTAGTAAGGAATATATGGATAAAAAAGGGGGAAACGAAGGAGAATAAACAAGCCGACGCCATGATTGACAAACGGAGTAAAGAGTTGAAGATTGAACATGAGAAAGACAAATCTGAGCTATATCATCAGGAAGTCCAGGAATCAAGGACTCATACTGATTATGTTGATGAAGTTTTTTCCGGCGTTTTACGGCAACTGTGTCTGCGGATGCGACAGTGATGGTGGTGGAGTTGTTCATTTGAGAGGAAAAAAGTAAGCCGTGTGTGAGGTACAATAGTGGCCTTAAAATAGGAAAGGGAAAGTCGAAGATTTTGCGGAAGTTCGAAAATTAAATAAATAGACACTCCTATTTTATATGTATAATGCATATAAGATGTCATTTAAATTTTTTTATCACATAGCCCGTTATATAAAATACATATCTATCTGTTTATTTTTTATATAAAGTTAAATATTTATTTATATAATCAATTAAAGTTAAATTAATGAATATATTTATATATTACTCCATGTGCTTTTTTTTTTAACCAAAATGTTTGGAGTTTACATCATTACTTTAATGGCCAAAAAGTTTTGTTGTTATTAAAGGGAAAGTATATCTGACAAAGTAGAGAGAGAGAGAAAAAAAAGGATGAGATATAAAAGGCAAAAGTTGGATAGGAGTTAGAAATGTATGCAAATTACCCAATTTATCCTTTCTTTTTTTCTTCTAATTAAAGAAGTTTCCATTAGTATTGCATGTGGAATTTTCTACCTAGGTGTGTTATACCTTACTTACTTCCTAATGTTCTATATATATATCCTATATTCAAGTTAGAAAAAATAAAAATAAGATGAAATAGACAGAAAATAAATAATTCAAGTCCACAGAACACACTGTGTTTTTTTAAGAAATTTAATCTCCTCAAGTATTTGACGTTGCAGATTAATTTCTCCCAAAATAAAACGGATTAACTATTAGAGAAATAGTGGTACCTCAAACTTCACTAATTTCAGCGAACACAAGAACAGCAACGATAACACACACAGACTCAGTCAATCGATAATTTTGTTTTTGTAAGAAAATGTATGCAAAGAGAAAAAAAAATCAGTGTTGAAAAACGAAAAAAGACTCTCTATTCATAGCCACTTGCAGCAAGGAACGCGTCTGTTCGGACAATGTTGTGAATGCATCTATTCAGACATGTCTTTCCAGAACGTTGTGTCTTTTGGGAAAAATAACGTCTTTTCGGAAGGAAGAGGTCCCTTCAGAACGACTTTACCGTTACGCTCGAATTTCAAATAATTATGTTACACAAAATTAATTATGTTAATTAATTAATTAATATTATGAATTAATTTATAAGAGATATGAAATTAATTAATGAGATTGATTAAATAAATTTTGTCCAAAAATATTATCAATCAATCACATCATTTGCCAAGTTCAAATCCAAATTCAAATTAGCCGAGGGACGGCGCGAGGGCCATCTTCTTCTTAACCCTTTAAGAGTTAAAGAAAGTGTTTCCTAATAAAAAGACAACATTCTTCATTTCTTCTACCAATATGAGAGACATGACCTTTCATTTTCAAAGACTTTTCATTTGAAATGACTTTTCATTTTCTCTTCAAATTGGTTCCCCCACATTTCCCAATTCCTCATTCTTTATATATATATATATATCACAAAATACTATGAAATAGGATGTGATGAAAAATGAGGGTTTTGGAGCGGTGGGAGTTAGGATATGGAGAAGAGATAATAAATTTATATTGTTATTTATTTAATTTGTTTTTTTGTCTATTTGATCAAGGAAGTTATTTTTCTCATTTCAAGGAACTTATTTTCTTAAAGAAAATATTTTAAAAAATATTTTGACCAATTAAATCTTTAAAAAATTGAATTTTTTTTTTTTGGAAAATGAATTCCTCCATACCAAACATTTATATTTTTTGAGAAAATTTAGAAATTTGTTATTTTGTCCTTAGAAGTTTTATTCCATTTCACTTTTGTCCATAAAAGCTTTTACTTGCATCAATTCTAGTGTCGATATATGTAGAGATAATTATTCAAATTTAGATCGAAATGGAAAAACTAAAATCAAGATTGAAGAATCAGTCTAATTTTGCTTTGATATAGGCATTAAAGCATAGGTAGAATAACAAACATAATTGCTTTTACTATACTCAATTATTTCAAATTACCAATTCAATGTCAAATTGACTTTTATTAGACTGAGATCTAATAAGAGTGTAAGTTTAAAAAAATTCATTTTAGATCGTTACAGTATAACAAGGTAAAGAAACATAGAAAAAGACACCTTCGATCTTGACTTTGAGAACAATTATAACCAAGTTGAATTTAAGTTCAATAATCCACAACACAAACCATTAATTCAAGATTGACAAATTGATCTTATGCGTACCCCTACTATCATTAATAATGTAATTAGTGTGAAATTATAGATTATAGTTTTTCATTTAATAGATTCCCAAAATGTGGGGAGAGATGTGGTATTTTAATGAAGTTACAGGGACAAATAGATACGTAAGGTTAGGTTCCCTAATTTCTTCTTTGGCTTTTACTGTCACATTTCAAATTGTTAAGCCAATAAATGTTAACAGAGACGTAAATCTAACTGTTTTAGTGTTTTTTTTTTTTTTGAAAAAAAAAAAGGACTTTTCGGAATTAGAAGTCAACAAAATTTATTTAACTAAACTCTTCATTTTTTTTATATACAATTAAAAAAAAGTCACACAGCTTGCCTAACTCTGTCCAACTATGTAAAATGAGAAGGCAAGTAGATAAGTTTCTATAAGAAAGTAAGAAAATAAATAAATTAAATCTCGTGGTATTAAATTAAAAATACGTAAATATATTAAAATATCTTTTAATTTATAGTCTTGTTGAAGCTCAATTAAAAGGAAAAATTGTATGAAATAGCAAATTATTAATTCAAATTAAATGATATAGCCATAGTTTATTTTATTTGTAATTCGTAGCAAACATTCCATTTTTTTGTCATCTGATTCGGTATACAATTAGCCATTTTATACATCGAGAGAAAAGTGTATATACAAACATAAATACATATATTTTTGTCCTATACACTAATAGTTATATAAATACAGATCTTATTATACAAATTACAATGTATAAATGAATTTATACAAAACTAAACAATTTGTATAAAATTGAATGTATCTAGCGAATTATACAAATCAAAAGCTCCATAACAAACATAAAATTTGCTATGGAACACAATTATGCAAACTATAGCTATAACATACAAATATGATTTTTATGTTTCCTACATGTGAAAGTTGCTCAAATTAAAATCATCAAAATAGAAAGAGACTCATATTTTGATTATAATTCTATTTTCTTTTTTTCTTGTAGACGTTACATTGTTTTCTTATGAACTGTTATGTTTTCTTCAACATGTTCTTTTATTTGGACTTAATGCACACGAATCAACTGCCGTTCCAAAATTTATTTTCTATATTCTGAAAATAGTACCAATAAAATTTACGTATATTTTATGTTTCGTCTCAAAAAAAAAACTAAAAAACTAAATGAAGGGCAAGAAGGTAAGTTGAACATAAGAATGGAAAAAGGTAGATTTGGAGTTTTGCAATAAATATGTGTTGGCAATTGGGTGAATGAAAAGGTAATGAGAGAGAGAAGGAAGACAATAATAAATGGATGGATACAATGGATGAGACAATAGATATGATAGAGCCAGGATCTTAGGGGTGCTGCTAATTGGCCCATTTTGTAGGTATAGGGGAAAGAGAAAAAACAATCATAAATGAGAAAAGGTCGTCTATAATTATTATTTTTGTTTTTTCCATGAGGTTTGATCTCATTTTTTTAAAGTTCAATTAATTTAAATCTACACAAGAAAACTCTAGCTTGGAAAATAAAACACTTTCAACTAAAAATGATTTTAAGCACTTTTTAAAATTTCGAGGTATTTGAAAAAGTTATAAAATACTTTCTTTTAGGCAAAAATAATTTTAAAATAAATCAAAATTCAAATGACTTATGACTTTTGAGTTTTAACTTATAAATTATTTTTTATAAGCTCACTCAAACAGGTCCTTATATGACGTTTGGTTTGTAAATAGGAAATAAGTTATTCATTTATATATGGGATTTGATTGACGATTAAAAAATCTGCATAACTAATATATGTTTAAGTGATGAAGAAATTTATGTATTATGTTATGTATGATAGAAGGTTGAAAATTAATACAAGTATAATTACTACATGAATAAATAATTCATGCTTAAAGTAAAATATAAATCACTCATAATTAATCCTACATTGATATAACTCTACCAAATAATTCCCTTAATAATAAAAATGGTATATATAATTTAACTTCAATAGCATGAACATTCAAAATGTGGTGGGATGAACGTGATGGTCCAATTAACCATTGTTCAAAATCTTTAATTTTGAGTATTGAGAATGATTTATGAGAAAATAAAAAGATTCTTTTTTTATGGATCATACACAATAAAAATTCAAATTATGATCCATACCTCACGAGAATTAATTAAGTGGAGAGGGAGAAAGAGAAAATAATTGTGTGTGGCTTATAAAAATAGCCTTTTAGGTACGCCGTGCCAAATATTCTTCCTCTCTTTAATGGAATCGTTCGATTGGTGAGATACTCCGTTCATTATCATTTATATGTTATTATTTTAGATTTTACGTCTCTTAAAAAAATATATAAGTTTATTTGTACCCTTATTTAGTATTCTTTTGAAATCAAGTTTCAATAAATGAACATAAATTAATTTATTTTGGTTAATTAAATTGACCAATGAATATGAATTAATCATTTAGTTTTTCTGTGTTGGTCAAATTCATACTTTCAAGTTTAATAACTCCTAGGATATGTTAACAAAACTACTTTAATTGAAGAACAAGAGGCAAGAATTGTATTACAATATATTAGAATTCGTCTCAATACAAAAGAATAGGAAGGCTATATATAAGTATCCATTAATTAAACCTAACCTAATAGGAATCCATTAACTAAACCTAACCTAATAGGAAATAGGTCCAATAACAAAAACCCAAACATAGTAACATATGGACTAACATTCCCCCTCAAACTCACAATGCAACAGCAATAAGCATTGAGAGTTTGTCACACAAAAATCGACGAGACTCGATCGCGCTTCGTAGAAAAGATCAAGAATCTGCAGTTGACTGAACAAAAAGAAACGATATGGTTTCGAGCTGTAAATGATGACGGGTGAAGTGACAATCAATCTCAATGTGCTTCGTCCGACACACAAGCTTTCTGCCAAGAAAATCAGCAGAAGGCAATCGACATACATCCATCGACTTCCGTTTACTCGACGCATCTTTGCTACAATTAACTCCATAAGCTGGCACCCTCCCTAAAAGTGATATTGCACCAATTGATTCAACCATCCTCATTAACTAATCTTCCACCCCAATTCAAAGAATCAAACTTTCCCCCACAAAACTTCTCAAATCACCCCAACTTAACACAATCTCAACAAATCCCACAAACCCAAATTTCATCCACAAATCAGAAGCTACAGACCTCCAAATCCGATCTCCACCGTTGAATTGCAAGAACCAGATTCTGAGAACTCCCAGTTCAAATTTGAGCACGATCCAACGGTTAACGAAGTGGTAAACTCTGTCTGAAGTGGACTGCCTGAGCAGAAAATTTCCAGAAGCAAAAACGGGATTTTTCTCTAGTTTGAACAGATCAAAAAAACGAACCAACCCAAAACGAACAAATCAAAAATTCGAACCCTAGTTCGAACAAATCAAAAAAATGAACCAACCCAAAACGAACAAATCAAAACCGAACCCAAACAAATCAAAACCCGAACCCAAACAAATCAAAATCGAACCCAAACAAATCAAAAGCGAACCCAAACAAATCAAAATCGAACCCAAACAAATCAAAACCCAACCCAAACAAATTAAAAGCCGAACCCAAACAAATCAAAACCGAACCCAAACAAATCAAAATCGAACCCAAACAAATCAAAACCCAACCCAAACAAATCAAAAACCGAACCCAAACAAATCAAAAACCGAACCCAAACAAATCAAAATCGAATCCAAACAAATCAAAGGAGCATGGATCAATCACCAAAAAAATGCATGGTGACCCAACTTTTGCTAACATAATCATTGGCCAGACGGGCAGCATATATGGGTGCCACCCGCCGGCAGCGGAAGCTCTTTGATTTTCTACCAAGATCGTAGAGGCTCTGATACCATGTTAACAGAACTACTTTAATTGAAGAACAAGAGGCAAGAGTTGTATTACAATATATTAGAATTCGTCTCAATACAACAGAATAGGAAGGCTATATATAAGTATCCATTAATTAAACCTAACCTAATAGGAATCCATTAACTAAACCTAACCTAATAGGAAATAGGTCCTATAACAAAAACCCAAACATAGTAACATATGGACTAACAGGATAAAATAGGAAAAATATTGTCATTTATGATTTTGTGAAATGACAAATATTAAGGATCATCTATTTTTAGTTAGGATGACATATAAATAGAAACGCAGAGAGTAAGAGATAACAATTAATAATTAAATGTGCATTTTTTATTCCTCTAATTAGATTATGAATATTAATTAGTCTATGAATATATTTTGTACTAAAATGGTAATATTAACTATTGAAAATAATAAATTACATAAAATATTTCAATTTATCTCAACTTATAACACCATCGGCTTTTTCTTTCACGTCTTTATCAAATTGCAGTCATGAATTTTATAATATCAATGTTGTTTTCCTTCAATTTTAGCATAATGGAGAGTATATATATAGTTGCATTGCATCCAATTTATTTATCTATGAACAAAATTCTTACTGAAAAAAAAAACATAATTCTTAAAACATTAGGGTTGTTTGGTTTACGTAAATAGTTATTTCAGAATTATCTTTTTGAAATTATAATTATTAGATTAATTTATCTCATATCTCAAGTAGAATAAAATAATATTAAATTTGAGGGCTTGAAGCATAAATTTATTATGAAATTAATTATATTTTTAATAAAATAAAATAAAATATAAATTTAATCTCAAATATAATACGATAGTATCACTCTTTATCCAATGAACTAAATAACCAGATCTAACATTGTAGGTGTAACTTCCCTAAGCTCATTCTTGAGTATACTTATGGATCAATAAGTAGATATATTTTATTTATTTATTTATTTTAAAAAGAATAGTGTTTTTATATATATATTTTCAATTGTTGAACAATCAATTATAATTTAATTAATCCGTATACAATGTATTAGGTCATTGTATAGACGGCCAGAATTAATAATATCTTACAAATTACAAGTGTACCTCAAACGAAATCTTTGGTGATCTTCATAAGTTAATTAATATAACTATCAAAGATTAATTAATTATTTTATTGGAGCATTAGTAAGTTGCCAACAAGATAATCTAATAAACAACTAAATATACGACAAAATTCTCCTTTTCTTAACTTGATTTGGTTGGTCATCATCACCATTAATTTATTACAATTGTTAACATCCATATATTGTTATATACTGTGTTAGATTTTGACATTTATTAGAATATAGTTTCTTTATTATCAAGCACGTTATTGAAATAGTTTCTTAACTAAGCATTTTAGAATCAGAAAAAAAAAACTTAGTTTGTCTTGAAACTTCTTACTCCTTGTGTTGCTTTTTAGTTGTCATGTTGTACTTTTTGAGAGTTAATTTGACTATTTTTCACAGATAAATTAGATTACATTAATTCAATATTTTTAAATATTCAAAAATTATACAAAAATTATTATAAATTATAATTTTTTTTATATCAATATGATTTAAAAATACATCTCAAAATATAAGGAAGTTGCAGAAAGGATATTTGGAATACTTTGATACAAAAACTTCTTTGTACTTTGAGGTAATTACGATGACAACTGACAAGTGTGGTTCGTGGATGGTTATGGCATAATAACAGGGAAAATTATTCATATAAAAAGACGGGAAAATTTCATACTGTATGGCAAACAGATTTTTCAAAATAACGCTCTATGGGTATAGTTTATATAATTACATTTTATTGGTATAGTTTAGTTTGCTATTAAGCATTTATTTTGTATATAACGTTTTTTTGGTTAAAAAATTATACAATATTTTATTTTGAACAACTTTCACATGTAGCAAACATAAAAATCATATTTGTATGTTATAACTATAGTTTGCATAATTGCGCTCCATAACAAATTTTATATTTGCCATGGAGCTTTTGATTTGCATAATCCGCTAGATACATCCAATTTCATATAAATTGTTCGGTTTTGTATAAATTCATTTATACATTGTAATTTATAGAATAAGATCTGTATTTATATAATTATAAGTATATGTGACAAAAATATATGTATTTGTATTTGTATATACACTTTTCTCTCACTTTATACAAACACAAACACATTTTTATATATTTTATACCGAAATGTATAAAATAACTAATTGTATATCGAAAATGACTAATTATATACCGAATCAGATGGCTAAAAAGACCTCATAGTAATATTTAAACTTTATTCGAAACCTTAATAACTAAGAATTATTCAGATCAAACAAATACTTAAATATTAATGAAATAAATGCAGCAGTCCAAAATCGCTTGAAATATCAAATTTAAACCTCCATTAACTACAACAAATGACTCTTTTAAGGTATATTTATTGATAGATATTTTACCTAATAAGGTTTTGAGGCCACACATTATCTATTACTCCCTCTGTCGCTAATTACTTATCCTCTTTTCCTTTTTCTTTTATAGTTGTCCCTAATTAATTATCCATTTTGACAAATCAACAAAGGACAAATTATTTTTACCTATTATACCCTCAATTAAATGACTAATTACTTTGAAAAATGTAGAATTTTTCATCAACTTCATAATTAATAGGGTAAAATGGTAAACTCATTATGTCATTAATTGTTTTCTTAACATGTGTGACAATTCAAAAGTGGATAAGTAAATAGGAATAGAGAGAGTAATAAATATCAAAAAAAAAATATATTATGAATATACTAGATTATAAATTTTCAGTAGCTGCTTATAAACAGTTTCTTGAAAAAACCTACAAACAACTTGTAAATAGCTTTATCAGCACTTTACAAGCTAGTACATTCTTCTATAAATAGAAAAAAAATTAACTCATCATTTTATAAGAAGAAAAAAATGAAAAGAAATAACTCATCATTATTGTTTTGTATTTCTTTTAATTATTATTATTATTTGATATTAGTGGTGCAAAATTCAAACACGTAAAAGTGACGGTGATCGCCCAATGTTGGGGGATTTCACACATATGTTCAACTCAAACTTTATTATATCAAAGTTATTAAATTATTTTAAATATAAATAAAAATAAAATATATAAATGTGATTGGTTCGTGGGATACACTCTTTTTAATTTAAAATTGTATTGAATATTTTCCTCATTTATATTTTACTTAATCTTTGTTGACTTGATATTTTCGTTAAGAATTATTATTAGGAATTTATTACATTATTATTTACAATTATATTTTGAAAATTTTAAGTTGAACTACTAATATTCACTCCAATCCATAATAAGCATCCACCCAGATGTTTTATTTTTGTCTAAAATAAGTGTATATTTACTTAATTGTGTCTATCTTCATAATTGTGTATATTTACATAATCAAGAAAGATTTTTTTTCTTCAAATTTTCTCTTTATTGCACATCCTTAAGAATTTTTTAATTGCTTTAATTTTCTATGATATTATTAAATAGATACAATATGAAGAATATTTTAATTAAAATATGTACTTTCTTCTAGTAGTTACGTAGTAGAAGTTTTCTAAATTACTTTAATTTTCTATGATATTATTAAATAGAAAAAATATGAAGAATATTTTAATCAAAATATCTATATTTTTCTAGGAGTTACGTAGTACTTTTTGTTTTTTTCGTAACGAGTAAGCTAAAAGCTAGCTGGACATTTATTACGAATCAAAACAAATAATAAAGGCAATATTTTAAAAGAAATATTTCTTAATTTACTAAATTTGACAAATAAGAAGATTTTTTAAATTTCTTTTTACAATAAAATAGACAATAAACTAGAGGGGAGAGGCTAGTCCAAGGATTATATTCATACTAATTCAAATAATTATATGGGCTCATACAAATTTAAGTGTTCAATTGAAATTTTGAAATAAATATGACGACGACAACAAAATTTTCAATATTATTTTATAAATAGTGTCAAAAAAATATATTAATATAATCTTATAATTACCGCATAAAAACATATAATAGCATTCAAATAAATATAACCAAAATATGAAGAAAAAAAAAAAAAAAAGAGGAAGAAAGATATAATAACAAATCAATTATGTTGAAACATAATAGAAAATATATAACAATAACACTCGCATGTAATACAATAATTCAAATAAAAGAAATAACAAGTACGTAATACTCCCTCTGTCCATTTTATGTGGCACTTTTTGGATTTCGAGATTCAAATCAGTCTATCTTTGACCGTAAATTTTTTATAGATTATTTAAACATTTTGAATTATCAATTATTGTTACTTATAGTACTTTTTACTTAGTTTACAAATATATAAATTTTATTTAAAAAAAATAAAGATTTCATGTGTAAATTTCCCATCAAACTTAAATTATTTGACTCTCAAAAAATAAAAAGTGTCACATAAATTAGAATAAAGAATATAATAAAATCAAAAGACAAGCTCAAAAATAATTTTTAAAAATACACGCTTGTACAATAAAATCCAAAGACAAGGTCGGAATATATGAGTACTAAATTTGAGATAAGTATAGGTGTATTTAATACTGTATTATATATTATTTCAAAATTCACAAAGAAGTAATCAGAAAAAGTTAGGTGATGAGTCTGAATCATAGAAAAGTTAGTGGACCCAATTGAGTTGACGACAGATAATCAATGGTGTGAAGCTGCAAAAAGCTATTTTTATCGTTTTCTAACGTAGGATACTGTTAAATAACCGAAAAACTTGGATAGAATTTGATCAGAAATTTTAAAAAATTATAATATTTTTTTATTTTAAAATAAACTGATCTTCTATTAAAAAGGTAAAAATATTTATAAAGGTAAAATAACATATGTAAAATACTATTCTGATCAAATTTTGACCAAATTTTTTTTTTCCATATATATATATATATATATATATATATATATATATATATATTTATTTATTTCATTTTTGTTCTTATCTCATGTCATCGCCACGAAGAAAGCCCCCTTTTAAACGCATATATAATATTTTATTGAAATTAATTTTTACCGTAAATACCACTATATCAAAGTATTATTGTTATATATATAATTTATTTAGATGGTGTAACTTCAACTATTTTATCTTGATTAAAATATTGTTTTTGGTGGTTGATTTGTACTTTTTTGGAAAACATCTCCATAAGTGTAAGGTGTATGTAGGATATAATTGAAACGTCTTTTAAATAATTGAAGTCATTCTTTATTGTATGAAAATGTACAAGTTACTGATCATATTGTAACTATCATTTTATCAATCGGAAAAAATCAAAATCAGACTTTAGCATATCAAATCATATTAGATTAATTTTCGTATAACAATAATATAGTAATAACTTTTAAAATTTTAAAAAATCCTATTATCCAATCGAATTTTTTTAATATCGATATCGTATCGTACTAAGCCTATGTATTCGCTATTTGAACAGCTTTTGTCAAGCGTAGGAATCTCTTTGGCGATATTCACGTGATAATTTTACGCATGCATAAAGTAAAACTCTTTTGCTGACATTTCAAACAGTTGTCGTCTTTGGTGTGTTTGTTAGTATGAATTTTCCACCTTTTCAAATTTTTCTTAAAAAATATATTGAATTGATTCTTGGAATTTTGACTTTCTTCCATAAAGATAAGATTCAAATTTGAAAAAGTGATTTTTTGATTAGCTTGTTTGTTAGGTATTTGACCAACTAATTTGAAATTTAAATTAGAAGTTTTTGGATGTAAATCTTACTAAAAGGTAAGGTTTCAATTAGTACAAGTTTGTGATTTCGGCTTCTTAAAAATTAATTAAAACGTAACTCATAAGTTTAGATTTTTTTAATGTATATTTTACTTGGTTAATTCAAGAGTATAAGTTTTACAAATAATTTACTATACATCTTCTTCTACGTTTTTATCCGAATCTTCTACATCTATTATTTTATTATTAATAATAAATATGACATTCAAGTAATATTTAAAAAATTATATTAATACACAACTTGAGATATCATAATCTCTAAAATTTCCTATCATTTAAAAAATTTACAAAAATCTCCTTTTGAATACATCCTTATTCTCTCTCGCATACATCTCTATCCCCTCTCGGATACATTCGTGAGCTATGTATCCGCCGGTTTATTGATGTATTCGAGATTTTATAAATTTAAAGGTTTTTTTTTAATTTGAAATAGAATAAATATGATAGTAATTAGATTTTAACATTGTGAGATTGATGTAATTTTTAGGATCTTTTATATATAATAAGTCCTACAATTGTTTTACGATGTAAAAATCACATAAGGATTGGGCCGACTGATTAGTTGGTGGGCTAGTTTAAGGTTGGGCCAGATACATGTTATTGCCTTGTCTTTTCCAAGACTTGGCCCAAATCAAAGTCTGATTGTTCTCTTATTCATGAGTCACTTGAACTTTTGACCATATACTTTGCCGGTATTTAATTTTGAATAAATTTTAGGATTAGCAAACATAAAAATAATATTTGTATGCTATAGCTATAATTTGTATAATTTCGCTCCATAGTAAAGTTTGATATGGCTATTAATCTGTATATTTCGGTATACATATACATAAAAGATATGTATTTGGGTCTATTTGTATATTTTGGTATACAAATGGGTCCTGCATTTGTATATTGCGGTATACAAATGAGTCTTGCATTTGTATATTTTGGTCTATTTGTATATTTTGGTATACAAATGGGTCTTGCATTTGTATATTTCGGTATACAAATGGGTCATGCATTTGTACATTTCGGTATACAAATGGGTCCTGCATTTGTATATTTCTGTCTATTTGTATATTTCGATATACAAATGGGATGACAAAAAACATGGAATGTTTGCTGCGAATTACAAATAAAAGAAACTATGACTATAACATTTAATTTGAATTAAAAATTTGCTATTTCATACAATTTTCCCTTTAATTTTCATCCCTCATAATAAATAATTTTTTTCGGACATAAGTTCATATTTTCATATTTTAATAACCACAATTTTTGCCTGAATATGAGTTCACTTTCTAAAAAGCTTTTCTCTCTCAAGGCAAGGGTTGAAACAAATCCAATTCCTGGTTTCCTGTGATCCTTATATTAATCATAAATTATTAATCTATGCATGATATTAAGAATTTTCAATGATTTTGAACAAATAAATCATTTTAGGAACAGTTACATATATTAATCACAAACTTTTTATTTATACATATATTTAAGAATTAAGAGAAAAATACTTTTACAATTAGATACACATTAGTTGTGAATGTATTTTATTTAATGGCAATGCAATGATAACTATGAATATTTATGACTTACACTCTATTTAAATTTTGTGAAAGACTTTAGCGACTTTGAATATATCTGTGACAACAAATATTACCGCTTAACTGAAAATTTATTGCACTAAATTAAATATCTCTTTTAGTATAGTGACAGTCATTGCAATAATTTAGGATCAAATACAAATTCGAAGAATCATCCAGAATTCACATGTGTATATGCATATTTATTAGTATAATGTTTATAATACTTACATACTTTGTACATATTTTGTAAATTAGATGTGCCAAGGCATTGAACTGTAATTTTCCTTAATTCAAGATTGGATCAAACTGAGCAGTGGCATATTGTTTTTGACGTTGTCTCGGTCTGATTTCAATTGATGAAATATATAAATATAAACAACGGAGTGTTGAAGCAAAAAACTAGAATTATATACTTATAATTTTAATTAAGAATATAATCAAGAAAAATGTGATCCAAGAATTTTTCAGACATTGATACTATTGTGGAAAAATATTACCCGTTGATTTAGGAATTAAGTATAAAATTATCCATTGATTTTATAAAGTGGACAAGTATTGTTGGACATCCCAAAACAATATAGTAGAAAAGTATAGTTAGACAGAGAAAGTAATATTATTCATGAATGGAAAAATCAATATCCTTGAATTAATTTATTTAGGGCTTTGAAAAATTCTTAGAAAATTCACGAGAAACTAAATTACTGATAATTTCCTTGTATAACCCCTCTAAAAATATCCTCCGATAATTCACACTTTTCTTGTGAAAGGTAAAATAATGTCTACTTAAGAATTTTTTTATTATTATTTTTGCTAAATGTTTTCGAAATAAAAACTATCAAAGGTTCTTTGACTAACCTACAAAACAAAAGCGGAGTTGTTATAAAAGGTTCTTTGACTAACCTATAAAACAAAATAAGTAATATTTGCATAATTTTAAAAAATGAAGAAAAGTTAAATATCAGTCGAGCTCTAATGTAAGTATCGGACACCATATGAAAATTAAAGTAGAAAAAATATCAGTAGATACTAAGGAAATACAGTGTGAGTTCTTGGCTATTGGACCTCATATAAAATTCACAAATAATTACTTTCATATAATTGAAAAATAATTGTAATTGTTAAATTATAAATATCATAATATTTAACAACCGTCTACTGACAGGATATTTTTTAGCTAGTTGAATGACATTTTTCAAGCTAAAATCATAATGAAGAAGATATTTTGAACCAAAAACGTAATCAAAAGAAAATTGACATATTTCAAATAGTTTACGATATTTTTGGCCTTCACCCAAAATATCTCTAAAATGTCAATTTTGTCATCTCTGTCACTTTTATGTCGTTTGATTAATGTTTTTCCACCTTGAGCCTTGAATATTGCGTCCAATCACTTATGAAGTTTCTCCACATATATTGCAAGGTTTAACGAAAACAAACACAATCCCTTGATTTTTATTATTTGTTTATTATTTACGCAAATTGACGGATAAGGTCGATTTTTGAAGTTTCAAATTACAGTTAAAGAGTATAAATAAAAACGATAAAAATATTTTATTAAAAAGAGTATGTGTGGCTATGTGTAGAATTGTCTAAAGTCATAGAAAGTATTGAGTTTAATTTCAAGGAGTTGCATTTTTAATGAATATTTTTGAAAACCCGATTCTTGAATTTGACTCAATTTTTAGTAGTGTTTTCATGTTTATGGGACAAACTACAACTTAAAATATTTAAATTGCATATCTAAACTAAACTGTAACTTCAAATCAATTTGATTTCAAATCGTGAATTTTATATTACATGTGGCTAAACTTCAACTTCAACTAGAATGAATAATAAAAGAGGATTTTTCACAAATAGCCACTATAATAAATTTAATTATGCTCTATAGCTATAATTTGCATATTTACGGGTTGTAGCTACACAGTTTAACCTGTCTTGTTTGTATAATTCGTTGGTTTGTTTAAATAGCGGGTTTGTATAATTCGCGGGTATGTTTGTATAATTGAGTTATTTTTTTATTTTTTTGTGTAAACTCAAAATAACGAATTTATACAAACACAAATATTTAAACTTTTAACGGTTATACAAATTATATTATACAAAAATTATATAAATTAGAATGTAATTCTCAAATTATTGATGTTTGTGTACTCTATACTTTTCTTTTAAATCACCCGTACACAATATAGATAGATTCTATATTGAATATCTTAAACGTGCCGAATAGATGACTATTTCTTATTACATCCGTACATAATATAGATAGATTCTATCTAAATATCTCTTTATATTTTTGTTCTTTAGTGGTTACCTAATCTACTCCTTCATGTGGACATGTAAGGTTAGAAATGCAATAGCTTTCGCTTTTATGTAACTTTATGATTATTTTACTCGCTTTTATTTATAAGATGATATGAATCACAACAATCACTCAATCTAATGGCTTCTTCATCTTCCATTAATTCTATCTGTTTAAGTCTTGCTAACCAGAGTAGCAAAACTCTCACTACTACAACAAAACCTTCTCCGCGTTTGTTGCAGAGAAGGCGTAGTCAAAGTTTCCACGTCTCATGCAATGCTAATGAGCACGACCAAAATATTAAAGCAAATATCGATAGGAGAAATGTGCTTGTTGGTTTAGGAGGGCTCTATAGTGCTTCCAATCTTGCACCATTAGCCTTTGCTTCTCCTATACCCGCGCCTGATCTAAAATCGTGTAGTAAAGCCACGAAAACGGGGAGTAAAGATGTAGTAGAATATAGTTGTTGCCCTCCTACACCAAAGGAGTTGAACAACATTCCATATTACAATCTTCCTCCCATGTCTAAGCTCCGTAAACGTCCTGTTGCTCAAGACGTGACTAAGGAATATATTGCTAAGTACGAATTGGCAACTAAAAGAATGAAGGAATTGGACAAAGACGATCCTCGTTCATTCATGCAACAAGCCAACATCCATTGTGCTTATTGCAATGGTGCTTACAAATTCGGTGATGAAGTTTTACAAGTTCATAATTCATGGCTTTTCTTCCCGTTCCATAGATGGTACTTATATTTCTACGAGAGAATATTGGGAAAACTCATTGATGATCCAACTTTTGCTTTACCATATTGGAATTGGGACCATCCAAAGGGTATGCGTTTACCTCCAATGTTCGATCGTGAAACTACTCCCCTTTATGATGCAAGACGTAATCCACATGTCCGTAATGGAACCATAATCGATTTTAATTCTCCTAGAGACGAAGTTATTACTGATGTTGGACAAACGGTGACTAACAACTTAACTTTAATGTACCGTTCAATGATAACTAATGCTGCATGCCCTTTGCAATTCTTTGGTGCTCGTTACGTCCTTGGGAATAACGATTCCAAAGGTCAGGGAACTATTGAAAACATCCCTCATACTCCGGTCCACATTTGGGCTGGTACTGTAAAAAATACGGATTTGGGTGGTGGTAAACTGTCATTAGGTGAAGATATGGGTAATTTCTACTCAGCCTCTTTAGACCCTGTTTTCTATTGCCACCACGCCAATGTGGACCGAATGTGGAAAGTATGGAAAGGACTAGGCGGGAAAAGAAGGGATATCATTGATCCAGATTGGTTGAACTCTGAATTCTTTTTCTACGATGAAAACAAAAACCCTTACCGTGTCAGGGTAGGAGACTGTTTGGATACGAAGAAGATGGGTTATGATTACGCGCCAGCAGCCATCCCATGGATCAACTTTAGGCCAACAAGAAAGGGCAGAGAAGCAAAAGTGGATGTAACAAATATCAAGCCAGCAAACAAAGTATTCCCAATTGCTAACCTCAACAAAGCAATTTCCTTTTCCATCAATAGGCCGAGTACGTCAAGGAGTCAAAAGGATAAAGACGAAAAAGAAGAGGTGCTAATATTCAAGGGTTTAAAGTATGATACTAGCAAATATATAAGCTTTGATGTGTTCCTGAACGAGGAAGAGGATGTGAATACAGATGAGCTTGATAAGGTGGAGTTCGCGGGGAGCTATGTCAACTTGCCTCACGTTCATGCACATAATAAGAAAATGGATGATGGTGAGACGTTTCAGCTAGGCATTACTGAACTGTTAGAAGACATTGAACTGGAAGATGACGATACCATTACGGTAACTGTGGTTCCTAAAACGGGTGGAGATGTGATCTCCATCCAAAGTGTGGCTATTGAATTGCTCGATGGTTAAATTAAATCATTAATGTTTGTTAGAATATCTCATCTACTCCCTCTATTCTAATTTATGTGTAATTTTTTTATTTTTAATAAAAAATTTATTGTCGCAAAAATATCTATCTCCACTTCTTTTGATATCATTTCATTTGGTGATATACAAAACTCTAGAAAATAAGAGATGCCATGTGAACAATAAAACAAGATTCAATGAAGAATGGTGGAATCTATCTAACATTTCAAAACTATAATTTCTACTGGTCACATTTGACATATTAATTATTTTTAAAAATTATTATTCAAAACATAATACTAAATATTACTAATTAATATGAGCTTTTTGGTACAAGCCTTATATCAATCATTATTATTATCTTTTAAGAGTCATGCTATGTATAATGAATAAATAAAAATGATTGAGCAAAATATAATATCAATGGAATAATATCTTAGCAGTGAGGCAGAGTTACAATAGAGCAATCAAATTTGTCCATAACAACTTTCCGTACAAAATCTGACTGTCCACTTTAATTTCTTCATACGGTACAAACAAAGGAATCTATTAGGACCACTTGCTGAGAAATACTATTTTTGAGGAAATTTCAAAAATAACTAATTATATAACATATGTTTGACAACTCATGTAATTTTTCTAGAGTTTTTCATGAATATCACATATTTCAGATTTAAGTTGTTGGAATTATTGTACATTTATACGTTTGTAGTTTTGCATCCTTACTTTTTGAGTTTTTATTAGATTTTATATACAGTTAGTATTACTCTAATAAGCTAATAATATAAAGTTATTAAATCGATATTCAAATCATTTAACAAAAGGATAACTGTCTTTTCCGTAGTCACAGAAATTTAATTCCGGAGTATTTAGAGATATCGAGAGACTCCATTCATATTTTTATATTTTTAATTGTTTTAGAACATTTATACATCCCGGTAATTATAATAATGCACTTCCTGTTGTAAAATGAATGTCCACACAATATACTTTGTGTCCAAGTAAACTTCGTGGCCAAGTAACTTTGTGCCCAAGCAAACTTTGTCACCAAGTTTCTTTGTGCCCAAGTTTTATAGCCTCTCTCTCTCTCTCTCTCTATATATATATATATATATATATATATATCCTCTTGTAATATGGAATAACAAGAAGTAAAAACATACAATAATAAAGGAACGTTACTACTACTATTACTTTGTGTCTTTCTATCTCTACTCTTCTTAATTTCAATTTATTATCTTCATTTTATAACACGTTATCAACACGAGTAGTCTCTGACCTATCTCCAAAATATACATGAGATGAGTAGCGAAATTGGAGAGATCTTTCGATATGGTAAGTATCGGGTATGTATTTTACCAAGCATTTAATTATGAGCAAATTTTATGTCACAATATCACCTTTCCGTATCTCTTATTTGAATCTAACATTTATTTGATAACAAGAGTTTGTAAAAAAAAGTTGTTTAGATCTTATTAGTACTATGCAAAAGATGTTTATGTTTACATTAATGTCGGTGTAGTTGTTATATCTTAGTGTAAATAAATCTTTGTATGGTATGAACTTTGATTTTTGTGAATTTTAATATATATAATTAACTGAAATAAGGTTTATAGTTAGCAATAGCTATGATATGTTCACATTCAAATTTGTGATTTTCTTTCACTTTCTTTAAAAGTATATTTCCTTTTTATGCTTTATTTTGGCTCAACTAAAAATAATAATAATGAAATTATCTTATCATTTGAGCTTTGGGTCCCCACTTTACTTAATCTACAAAAAGATAAAGTGAGATTATTGACATGTTATGTGCAAATAAACAAATATATATGTATTGTCATTATAAAATAGTTAGCTACACATGTTCAAAATTTCATTTCTAATATGAAGGCGTCATTTCACTTATTCGAAAATAGTTCAACACCTTAGAAAGATTTCATTTCATTTGTCACTATGTTTCAAAAAGGATTAGCACATTGAGTTTTCTTTCAGTTAGAAATATGCATTTGAATGATTTCTAATCTTGAATAGTTAGAAGGATTATGTTATTATGAATTATTATGTTAATTTTTAAGTAATAATTTTTACAATTCCAAATGAGGTTGGATATATCTTGAACCATAAAATAAGATAAAATATATATGATGGACCAAATAATTATCCTCATAAGTTGAAATTAATTTGAGATATCATTTATTTATTGTGATTATTAGTGTTTAACTTTAGTTGCTTTATCTATGAATTACAATTGAAGAAATAAATTTTTATTAACTAGCAACAAATGAAGTCAATGTTGAGAATTAATTTGTTGATCTTTCGATAAGTGAATTATTCATAAAACTTTTAAGTTGAAAATAGTATTCAGAGCCACCTATGAGGATCAACTTTGTTTCGGTAATAATTTGTATATGATCTTTTGAAGTGTTATTATGACTAAATTTATTTGTGTTATTAATAACAAAGTAGCAGTATTTTAAAGGCTCAAGGATGAATTTTATTTTGGACTATATATGATGTCATTGATTGAGGTAAGACGATTGATTCAAATTTCACCGCATCAAAAGGGTAAGACATCGATTAAAGTCTCGATGCACCATGATGATAAGATTTTGGGTTCAAGTCCCTTCGTATTTTGGCCTAACACACCTTTGTATGAATAATACATTGGGTTAAAGTCCCAGTGCAATATATTGATATATAATGATGATCGAGCAAATGGATATGGTCTTGCTAAAAATTGTGAAGTCCCTCCCACTGAATATGCTCCATTTATTTAAGTGAATGTGATAGCAATACAATAAAAGTCTGAAACATGACAAGATTATTTTATTATTGGACATATGAATATGGATGTGAATGGACAAAATAATAATACTCATCATAGTGAAAATTATAAAAGAAAGAACATTATGAGTTCTCAAGATGGTCCTAGTGAAGGTAATTTTTGTCATCAAATGATATGAAAGGTCATTAGAAACATGTTTGCTATGAGACCTAATAATTTGAAGTTTATAAATCCAAAGAAAAGGATGAAAAAATGGTGACACACTTGACTTTCAAAAGTGATTTCAAGGTATGTCGTATGAATATGATAAATTTCAAAGCATGACAATGAACTTTTAATGAAAGGAATAATTATGAAGCATGAATATATGATTAATTATAGTCAATTCCTTGAAGATAATGTGACTTGTGATAAGTATCATGAAAAGTGGACCATTCTTGAAAGTGAATGTGTCAAGAGATGATGCAAATTATAAATAAGGACATACTCATATATGATTTAATAAATACCACAACTCACCCCTATGGGAGGTTAGAGAGAAATAAAGAAATTTATTTTGGTATAAATGATCATTGGTCAAGTACTTTTAGTACATCACAAATTTTATGGTATGTTTTAGTATAAACTACCGAAATGGCAAAAGAAAGAAATAATTTCTTGCCACAAAAATTTGTCATTGGTTTTGTATCTCTGTGCGTCAAAAATATTTTGCCTGATATTAAACAAAAAGGAGGAGATACTAATGATAAAAGTAAATCAAGAAAAAGGTTTTACTTGTAATGATTTTGACCATGACAATAATGATATAAGTTTCTCCTTAAAAGAGATGTTTACCACACAAACAATGTTATGAAATATGTGATAGTATCCAATGTTAATTATGAGCTTTGGTGAGCTATTGTGCTACTACCCAAAGAAATAAAATTGCTCATGATATTGGAATTGTAGTAAGTTTCGAAAGAAACCTTTTAAGTTCCAAAGAAATAGTCAAAGAAAAAAACTATTGAGACTATAAAATATGGAAAGGTTTAAGATCTTCATATTACTACAATCAAAGTGGGTTATAAATATTTACGTGAAAGATAACCCATATTTGCATATTGTTTGTGGTAACTAAGTATGGGCATGCTGATGGAATCACATGCAAAATAAACTAGAAGTTTATTGAAATAAATATCAGTTGGCATGATCGGTTGATGACCATCCCGGTTCAAATATGATACGAAAATAAATGGGAATTCATGTGGTTATATATATTGAAGAAATAATAAATTCTTCAAGAATTCTCTTGTGTTGTTTGTTCTCATGATAAAATTATCATTATACCAGCTAAGGTTGAGCTTGTATTTCTCGAAATTTTGAAATGTATAAAAAAGTATGGGCCCGTTCACCCGCCATGTGGACCATTTAAATATAGATGCATCTATGTCATGGTCACATGTGCTTTATTATCAACTTGCAATTTGATTTTTGCAAAGGTTGTTTGCTCGAATTGATAAATCAAGAGCATATTTCAAATTATAAAACTATATTGATAATGTTGGTATATATCCAAGTGGTTTAAGCAAAAAATTATATGCCTCCAATTATAGCTAAATCATTGGTTATGAGAACAAAACTCTCAAAAGAAATTTGTTATGAGATGTGTTATTTAAAGTATAGCAATACTTGTATGTATCAAGCCAACAAGGTTCCCCTATAAGAATTGGTTCAGGGTCAGAAATCAAATAATTCTCATCTAGAAATTTAAATGTGTGATATATTATTCAATTGCTCCACCACTACACAATGCATAAAGATGAGTTCCGCAATGTTGGTAGTTTGTTTTTGTTAAATTCCGGAGTTTATGGGAACTTGAGTTTTCTTTAGACATTTAAACCTGCTTCCGTATCTTTAAATGCCTATCTTTTCGTTAAGTTGTGTAGTTGGATTGTAGTAGTGGTTCTCCCACCGAAAAATTAGTGTGGGTGCCAATCACGACAGTCTGGATCGTGACAGTAATAGTCTTAATTTTCATGATACACTTTAATGACATTTCTATGGATACTTCGAAATCACTTACAATCTCTTGGAGATCCAATTTCTACAAACATACACAATAAAAACATGAAAAATCTAAATGATTGTAACATTTTGTTTCTTGTGTTAAAAAATGAAAATCATGGATGAAGATGAAAGATAAAAATGGTCAGTCAACTATTTATAGTGCAATAAAAAAGTCACTCTATTTATTTGTAGTTTTTTCAGAAAATCACTTAATTTTATTTTAAAAACTTAAAAGTCATATAATTTATGATCGTTTCTTAATTAGTTAAAGAAAAAGTCTTCATTTTTTTCTAAAAATTAAGGTATTGGTATTCTTACCAAAATATCCGAGCAACAATTATTTTAGTGTTATGTCTTCTCAGACAACTGCATGATTTGAATTTTTTTTTTCCAAAACGCCGGATGAGATTGGTTTGAAAGAAGAAAAAGAGTATTGTGGTGACTCTGGTTCCAAGCAAGTTTCATGTTGAACTTAGCTTGATGCTTGATTTCCCAGCAGTTGTTTATCACATTGAATTTAATACTGTCAAAATAGGTGGGAATGTCACTTGGGCTGAAGCGGGTTGGTCTCCAACTCATCCAATTCTTACTAAGTTTTAGATTCAAAGTTTATTTGATTACCTAATAATTCTTTTTCCTAATATTATGACTATATAAAACAAATCAATTTAAGAAAAAATGTCTTAAATTACTAGTTATCAACTGAGTTTTAGAATAGGTTGAACTAAACGGATCAAAATAAGCCCAATTACAAGTTATTACCCATCTAAACCTAAACAAGTTGGGCGAGTTATAATTATATTAGTTTGATTTTGCCATCTCTAACGAATAAAACGGTAAATGATTTCTAAAGATGAAACACATTTATATATCCGACTAATGACTAATTATGGGATTTTCTAAAGGGAAAAGGGGATAAAGTGAAGTGAAATGGGACTGATGATAGAAAAAATTAGATCTGACAACACTACATGAAGAATTTAATCAATTTCCTTCACTACATATCTGGGCATAAACTTAAACCCAAACACTGAAACTATTATCTCCTCTGTTTTCGAAGTGTATTTAGTGTGTATTTTAAGTACTTGTGGTCAAGCTCTCCTTTGTATTTTCGCTCGATAAAAATCCAACCCCTAACAATGGATAAAGAAGAGGTGTTTATGGATGAACATTAGGGTTCACATTTTGGGGGGAAAAGGGTAGATTTTCGGGTAAGAACAAGGCCCAACAATTTCAAAAATTATCCAAAATTCAAGGAATATGCCAATTCCTTCTTAAATTTAAACAAATTTCGGAAAGGGAAAGGGCGAAGTGGACATCTCAGATGAATCGAGCGTCCCTGCAACGTTATATGGCTTCTATCCCGCGATGCAAGGATGAGATCCGGCTACAAGGACGAGACTCCAGTCTGCTGTAGCCGAATGCACTGTATAAGAACAGTACTGGACTAAGGAAGAAGACGCGTCCTCGGTACTATTGACGCTATCTGATCGTCGTATCCTTCTTTTGACTATTGCTGCTGCTTGTTCTCGCGTGAGGAGAGGTGAGGCGCGTATAGGGGTCTCTTGGAGTCGTTCACGCATATTGTTGTTGGATCACTGCTTATTGTTATTCTTACGCCATGAAAACGAAGATGACGTGTACTCTATTGTTGTTGTTTGTTGGAATCTTATGGGTCTTCTTATGCTGATGGAGAATTGGGTGCGGTCTAGTAGTGACATAAAATTTTTCCGCTGAAACCTGGTCGATTGGAGAAGGAATTAGGCTAGGAATTTGAGAATGGGTCAGCTGAAAGCATTTTGGACTGAGTCAAAGGCCCAATTTTGGGACTTAAAAAAAATTGAACTCAAGCTTGGAGATGGTTATACTTGCAATTACAAAATAACTATCGAATTACAATTGTAACCAATTTAAGTTGAAATTATAGCCAAATTGAATTAAATTGACTAATTCGACTAACAACAAAATAAGATGAATTAGTATCAAATAATGAGCTTCTAAATCTTAACGAAATAAAATAATTAACTTAATTATGAAATAATTAATTTAACTACAAACTAATTAATTCAAAATTAAAACTATAATTCGAATTAAAACTAAATTCATAAAAATATTTATTTTAATCAATGTAGAAATCTTTTGATATGATTTTCAAATATTTATAAAATATACTAATTACATATATAATTATATGAAATATATTTATTATTCAAAATACTATAAAGATCGACTGAAATTACTTAAAATAACCTTGAAAGTATTTGAATTTTATAGTGCTAATTATTCTAAATTGTTTGAAAATCAAGAAGCTCAAAAATTAATTATTATCGAAGAGGGTCAAAATTGGGTGTCAACAGTAAATAGATTACAAACTTTGCAACCTACTGAACTAAATCTAATTCCTTAACTTCAAGTTATGGATTTAGATTAGAACTCTTGTAATCCTAGGAACTAACTCTAATTCCTAATCTTTAACACAAACCTCCCAAGGTATATGTTCCCATCTCTTCTAGTTATCACAACCTGAAGAAAACACTCTTAATTCAGTTTATAACTCACTAAACTAAGATTACATCAAGACTCAATCACAAAGAAAAACTCATAACACATAAACTCTATAAAAGGATCAGGTTCTTCGATGTGTTCCTTCAGTTCATTGGTAGCACTTGCAAAGCCAATTTCTCAATTGATCTTTCTGCTCTGTAAGACGACTTCACTTCTATTTTTTGTTGTCCTGATTCTGTCGTTAGGAAAAATCCAATGGTGAAAGAATTAGGGTCAGAAAACTTTTGGTAGTAACTTGGAATTTCCTAACCTAGTCCAGATTTGGATGAAATTAGAGTTAGTAAAGTCTAGGAAAATTTGGTAATAACTGGGTGATTTAATTATAATTTTGATTACATAAATAGATAGCTAAGACGTTAAAGAACCCATAAAAATTTACGAAATTGAATTCGGGCGAGTAGAACTCCTGAAAATGATCTTTAGCATGAAAGGGTGGTTTTTGAATGTCAAGGGTTGAAGGTGTGTTCTGAAATGGGGGCTTGGAATTCAAATTCCAGCATTCTATCTCCGTGCATGTTGCCGTAGCGGGACAGATGCGACTTAAGTCAAAAATAAAACCCGAAAAATGGTTTATTCTGCAACTTTTGACTTTCAGAGCTAAGGAACAACCCCAGGGGTTTTCTTTACAGTTTTCCACCATTCTTGAGGCTAAAGGTAAGGTTTTCACTCCTCGAATCCATTTTTTGATCCGTAAAATGTAAATTCGTAGGTAATTATTGTGGGGAAAGGGTTTTGATCTGAAACTAATGAAGTAAAAAAGCCCTAAATTGGGTACTAAGATCTTGGGTTTGGTTTAGGGTTATTGGGTTTGTTATAATCCGGATAATTAGACCTTTGATTATTGATCCTTGCTTTAATTGTATATTTTTAGACCACCAACAAGCGAGAAAAATCCGGAAAGGAAGATTCAAAGGCCTTAGGGGATTCAAGTTTGGATTCGAGGTAGGTGATGGTTGTGATTTCATGATTGTGTGATGTATGTTTGTTCTTGCTTTATTATAATATGTGTATGTATGCGAATGTTGCACTATTGATCACACTACTTGTGGATAAGGATAGATGAATGATGAATGCCATGAATCATGACTTGATTGTATTATTTTGAGAATATACTTGTCATTGTGATTATGACTTGTTGAATGGATCGGTTGCCACGTTCTGACATAAATATGGGATCGATTGCCACATTTTAGCATAAATATAGGATTGGTTGCCACGTTCTAGCATAAATATGGGATCGGTTGCTACGTTCTGGCATAAATATTGGATCGGGTACCACAAACCGGTACACTAACAGTTTGGATTTGGGTTCCATGAGAGGACCATTGAATTGAGTTCCGTGAAAGGACTATTGAATTGTGTTGTATATCTACTTGTGTTGAATACGTTCATATCTAATTGTGATTGAGGTTGAAAGATTGTTTGTTGCTCTAAAATGATAGCCAATGTGTATTATTGAGAACGTGGAATACTATATTGATGCTGAAAAGATGACTACTATTGTATATGCTTGGTATATGCATGTTTTATAATGTTGTGGTTGCATGTGTTTCACTTATTGGGATAGCCACGTGATCCTACCAGTACACTATGATTGTGTACTGATACTGCACTTGCTTGTTCTTTGTTGAGTACAGGGTATCCTCAGCTATGTGACTGTTGAGCATGATCAAATTCAAGGATGAGCCAGTTCTTTCAGGCTGTCATTGATCTTTCTTGTTTAAGTCAATTCTTTTAGAACTAAGACTATTTGTTTAAGGTGTTTGGTTAGTTTCGAGGTTGTACCCCTTGTTCTTAGACTTGTCGTTAGTAGAGTTTTGGTACAATGATTTTCAGGTTCTAGGGGTTGAATTTCCACATTAGTTTGGTTAGTTAGTTGTTTAAACCTTTGGAGTTTTTGGGGACTCCATTTTTATTGTCATTTAAACCTGCTTTCGTATCTTTAAATGCATAATTTTTGGCTAAGTTGTTTAGTCTGGGTTGTAGTAATGGTTCTCCCACTGAAGGGTTAGTGTGGGTGACAATCACGACGGTCTGGGTCATGACAAAGTTGGTATCAGAGCCCTAGGTTCGTTGATCTCATTGTACCAAAACGAGTCTAGTAAAGTCTTGTGGAACGGTACAATGACGTCTGTGCTTTTCTTTAAGAGGCTATAGGACTTTAGGAAAAGCTCACTTATTTCTACACCTTCGTGCTATGACTTGAATCCAATTGGTATCTCGGTGATACAAATTGGTATCTTTCCTTATTCACTTTATGGTCCGAACTAGAGCAACAAAAGAGGTAACACCATCACTAGCAAGAAAGGATGTGTATAGACTATCGATAGTTGAATAGGGTCACCATTCAGAACAAGTATCCATTGCCTTGGATAGATGACCTTTTTGACCAATTGCAAGGTGCACCAATTTTCTCTAAGATTGATTTAAGGTCTGGTTACCATCAGTTAAAGATTGAGGCGGTTAAGAATTGGGTTCGACCAAGTTCTATGATTAAAATTAGCAGTTTTATGGGTCTCACTAGCTACTATTATTTTTTGTGGTATGAGTTGAGTCCAATTGGTATCTCCCGATTCCAATTGGTATCTCAACGAAGTGAAATAGACGTCGTAGTCCCGGCTGAAGGGACACAAGCAAGTTAATTGGAGCTGAGAAGGTTCCAATTGGTATCTGGCCTTAGGGGCCGTATGAGGCAGAGATGATCAGTAACAGTCGTCTATGGAATGAACTAATTAAATATTTTGGACTTATCTGCAAGTTATAACTGCTTGAGTATCGTGGAACTTGTTGTGAAAAGAAGGTTACAACTAAATTTGATGCAAGGGTCTATATAATGTACGATGTGATTCGTAAGAAAATCTAGACGTGTCTTGCGCTTGAGTAATAACCGCGTGAGTGTCTGGATATATCATGGGGATGTGTGGGTTATAGTGTTGAATTAATGAGAATGAGTTGGATTGTGTATCGTTGGATTGACTCGGGGTAGACAACGATTATCCTAGTTCAGAAGATTATCCTAAATTTCTCAATAAATCTGAAACCCATTGGGAGATTTAGAAAAGAGAAAAACCCCAAAAAAATTTATTGCCTGGGTACTGTTTCCCTCTAAGCCGCTGGGGCAGGATCTTTCCACCAGAGTGGGCTAGGGTGAGACAGAACCTCAGCCTTGTCTCCTCTGTTTTTCCCAGGTCTCCTTATAGAACCCGAATAGAATATGAACTAACCCCCGCGATCTAATTCAGTGTTCAGCAATCGAATATAAGTTATAAAATGTGTTAAAATTATGGAGAACCTGGGCATATGAGGAGGAAATCAGTGAGGCCGTGGAGGCTGGGGAAATGGTAATGCAGGCAAATGAGTAGTGCAGTCAGGTGAAGAGGTTGCCCGTCAAGATGACAGGGCTCAGTTATATGCTTTTTCGGGCAAGATCGAGTTTAAGGTGTGTGATGCAGTGGTCACTAATGCTACTATTGTCGTGCTCGAATGGCTATTGTTTTGTTTGATCCGGGTTCTACTTATTTGTATATGTCAGTTCAATTGCCTTGGGATTTAATGTGGTTTGTGATATACTTGATGCCCCCATCCATGTTTCTACCCCAGTTGAAAAGTCAGTCATAGTCACCCATGTATATCGTGTTGTTCTGTTGTGTTTATGGATTTTCATATTTGGATTGATTTGGTTATGCTGGATATGACTAACTTGATATAATCTTAGGCATGACTTGGTTGTCCCCCTATTATATCGGGCTTAATCGTAATACTAAGTCGGTAACTCTAGAGATCCCAAGTAAGGAAAGATTAGAGTGGGAAGGGGTGTACAAACCTAAGTCAGCTAAGGTCATATCTTTTGTGCGGGGTAGGAAACTAGTGGGGCAAGATTGTTTAGCGTAATTGGCTCATATTCGGGATGTTGAGGTCGAATCCCTCTCTATTGAGTTTTATGCTCAAATCCAGGAGCTTCTTGATTAAGGTTTCATCCCTCTTAGTGCTTCCCCGTGGGTTGTTCCTGTCTTGTTTGTTAAGAAGGATGGTAGTATAAGGAATGTTGATTTTATCTTAAGCCATAAAGGGGTGGATTAATACCGGGATGACAAGCTTATGGATAAAGAAAGTCCTATTGAGTATACTTGGTGAAGGCAATTGAAGTATTTTAGTAAGAAAGTGAGCATAAAAATTGGGTTAATCCTTTGAATTTGATGAGTTTACCTGATTTTAAGGTGTCGTGTTAATGAAAAAGGTTGACTTCGTAGTGATAGTCAAGGCTGACGAAGCGTAATGGCAATAAGAGTTCGTGATGGATTGTGACGTGATGCAACTATATAATAAAATTGTTGTTTAAGTAAATTTTTGTATAGTAATTACGACTTGCAAGTATCCTAGGCCGTGGTTTTCTAATACTTGGTGAGTAACGTGGTTGTATGGAAAATTATAAGAGATGGTAGGACACCACTCGAATAGAATGTTAAAGAGCTAGAGTTATAATGAAGGAAAATATAGTAGAATGTAGTACAACCTTTAGAGAGAGGCGAGAACAAGAATATTTAATTTGATTGCAAAGACTAAAGACATATCTTCAAAAGGGTAGATAATTGGGTTCAGAGATGCGTGATTTCATTCATTTTGCTGTGGCTATTGTATTGGTGTCACAAGTCCGTCAGATTTGGTTAAAAACTATTGGATATGACTTCAGAAAGGAGTGTACATGTATTAGCTCGAGTGTGAGGATAAGTGTTTTGGTTTTGTTTTTGAGTTTAGTAATGAGTACAGTGGAATTTTAGCGAAGGATGTTGCAAGATCGATTGAGATGCAATCGATGATAAGCAAAGATCTATGATTTCATAAAAATCTTCAAGGTATAAGCTAATGTTGATAGATAAGGAAATTGTGTTATACGGTTGAGTTACATTTCAAAATTTTCATTGTAAGTCTACATTTGTGGTGATATATTCTGTCAAGGTACGAATTTGTAAGGTGATAAATGATCAATTGTATCAGGTAGTGAACCTTTAAAAGGATTTACACTTGGTTTGAGTCATAAAGTTTATTACTTTTGATTGTTAAAGTATCTAAGAAAGGGTTTCATTTTAAAGTGTTGGTTTAGAGTAAGGTAAATGGTTGAAGTGTTCATGATGGTTGTGAGTATGATTCACTAGCTAAGCCCACGTGTGTTTTCACTTTGTGGGTGGATCCCTAAAGGTGGATCAGATGTACCGATCCTGCAATGTTCTCTTGGTTGAGTGGGATAATTTGGAAAGACGTGGTTATTTCAGATGACTTATGTGATGTTGTCTTAGAGTTGTTAAAAGTATTTCAGTGATTTTATGTATATCATGTTGCTTATGAGAATCAATAGAAGATTTACCCTGCGTAATCTATGATTGTCCAACAATATTAACATTTATCTAATCGTCGAGGTCATGTTTTGATTGTGTGTGGTTGAATGTGGGGATCATTAGGTTCAATTCTACTGTTCTTAAAAGGTAATCTACAATTGCTAAATCCAGTATTCGATAATGTGGTTAGAGGATTTGTATGCTTGGACATATCCCTCGGTGAGTATCTGATGTTTAAAGATCAAATGTTTATAACTTAAGCTCATGGGAAATAGGGTTGTGAGATGGAGATGTTGATAAGACCTATGATTGGTTGGGTATTATGATTGTGTGTTGGTTGGTTCAGGTTCACCTCTAATTGTGGCGAGTTTTGATTTAGGATTTTATCATGGTTATGTGAGAAAGGATTCGTCCTGATGTTTGTGTCAAAGTCCTTGGTAACATCTTGTAGACATGGGTACAATCAACTTTGGTGGTTAATGGGAATAGCTTTGTGGTTAGCTAAGTGTACATACAATAATAATTATCACTCGAGTATTGTGATGACTTCATTTAGGCATTGTATGGGAGGATGTATAGGTATTCAAATGGATGGCTGGTGACGATGATTATATCATAAAGTGAGACTCAGTGTTTTAAAACAAGACCTTCGATGTGAGTAAGAACCGGCTGAAATTCTTGATCACGATATCCGAAAGCTAAGGACATGCAAGACAAATATCCTCAGTAATTCGACGTTTCAGATACTAATCTACCCTTACTTTAGCCAGTCTTCCCTAGTTGATCACTCGGGGACGAATGATGGGTAAATTGGTATCTATTGTAACGACCCGATTTTGTCATTAGGGAAAAGCCAATGGAGAAAGAATTGGGGTCAAAAAACTTTTGGTAGTAACTTGGAATTTTCTAACCTAATCCAGATTAGGACGAAATCAGAGTAAGTAAAGTCTAGGGAAATCTGGTAACAACTAGGTGATTTAATTATGATTTTCATTACATAAATAGATAGCTAAGACGTTAAGGAACCCGTACGACTTTATGAAATTGAATTCAGGTGACTAAAACTCTAAAAAATTATCTTAGCGTGAGCTATTGGTTTTTGAATGTCAAGTGTTGAAGGTGTGTTGTGAAATGGGGGCTTGGAATTCAAATTCCAGCATTATGTCTTCGTGCATCCTGCCGTAGCGGGATAGCTACCGTTGTAAAGGGATGGGTCCCACCGTAACGGGACAGACGCGACTTAAGTTGAAAATAAAACACCAAAAATGTTTTATTCTGCACTCTTCGACTTTGAGAGCTATGAAACGACCCCAGGGGTTTACTTGACAGTTTTCCACCATTCTTGAGGCTAAAGGTAAGGTTTTTTACTTCCCAAATCCATTTTTCGATCCGTAGAATGTAAATTCGTAGGTTATTATTGTGGGGGAAGGGTTTTGAGCTAAAACTTATGGTGGAAAAAACCCTAAATTAGGTATTAGGATCTTAGGTTTGGTCTAGGGTTTGTTATAATCCGAATAATTAGACCTTTGATTATTGTTCCTTGCGTTAATTATATATTTTTAGACCATGGACAAGCGAGAAGAATCTGGAAAGGATGATTCAAGGGTCTTAGGGGATTCAAGCTTAGATTCGAGGTAGGTGATAGTTGTGATTTCATGATTTTGTGATATATGCATGTTCTTGTTTTATTATAATATGTGTATGTATGTGAATGTTGTACTATTGATCACATTACTTGTGGATGAGGATAGATGAATGATGAATGTCATGAATCATGACTTGATTGTATGATTTTGAGAATATACTTGTGATTGCAATTGTGATTGTGGCCTGTTGAATGGATCGGTTGCCATGTTCTGGCATAAATATGGGATCGATTGTCATGTTCCAGCATAAATATGGGATCAGTTGCCACATTCCGGCATTAACATTGGATTGGGTACCACGAACCGGTACACTAACAGTTTGGGTTTGGGTTCCATGAGAGGACCATTGAATTGGTTTTTGTGAAATGACCATTAAATTGTGTTGTGCATCTACTTGTGTTGAATACATCATATCTAATGGTGATTGAGGTTGAAAGACTGTTTGTTGCTTTAAAATGATAACAAATGTGTATTATTGAGAATGTGGAATGCTAAATTTATCCTAAAAAGATGACCATATTGTATATGTTTGGTATATGTATGTTTTATAATGTTGTGGTTACTTGCATGTGTTTCACTTATTGGGATAATTGTGTGATCCTACCAGTACACTGTGGTTATGTACTGATACTGCACTTGCTTGTTCTTTGTTGAGTACAGGGCAACCTCAGGCGACTATTAATAGACCTCAGCTAGGTGATTGTTGAGCGTGATCAGATTTCGGGGCGAGTGTCACGACCCGATTTCTTGAGTCATGATGGCACCTACTATACCTTACCAGTAGGTAAGCCAACCCGTAACCTAGAATATCAAGCAATGAGTGTAAGGGCGGAAACTAGCTAAAACAATAATCTAAACAAGGAGAACAAGGCGGAAACAAACCAAAATAAATATATACAGAATCCCTCCCAGAACCTGGAAGTCACTAGTACAGAGCTATCTAATAAAGAGTACAAATCCAAAAATGGACCACAACAAGCGTGTCTAAAAGGCAACAAGACTAGCTAAAACAAAAGATGGAGACATGACAAACCCAATACGCCAACTGCTCACCCTCGTCTCCGAATCACAGCTGCAAAAGAAGGCAAGAACTACTCCCTGCTGGTAACTGGTACTGGGACCTGCATCACGAAATAGATGCAGAGCGTAGCATGAGTACCAAAACAACAGGTACCCAGTAGGCATCAAATGTCGACTGAGCAAAAAGGGTAAAAACAAAAAGAAAGGATAGAATCTAGACATAGAGAGGTCAAAACGAATAAGAAAAGGAAGCACACAAGCATACCAAAAATAAACTAAGTATAACTAAACTAAACCTAACTAGACCCCTATAAACCCAGAAGGTACACTCGTGCACAAGTTTAAATAAAACCTGAACGAACCCCCATAAGCCCGACAGGTACACAAAAAAGCTAAGTCTATTGAGAAAGAAGAAAACCAGGCTCCCAGCCCAAAGTAACAAAGATAACCCATCAGACTCCACCCAGCCAGTAGTGCACTCCCAGCCACCTAGAAAGAGTGACCCCAGGGAGGCACCCAACTAAACAGTCCACTCTCAGCCTAGCTAGAAAGAGGGACCTTAGGGTGAGGTTGATATCGCGAGTCGTCCTACCATGCAGTCAGCTCCCAGCCCAGCTAGAAAGAGCGACCCGGGGACACCCAGCTAGCAGCACACTCCCAGCCTAGCTAGAAAGAGAGGCTCGGGGGTGATCGTCGAAATCACCGAGTCTACCCAGCCAGCGATACGCTCCTAGCCCAGCTAGAAAGAACGATCCCGGGGCTGATGGTATCTCTGATAGGATCCAATCCAACAACAACCACCATGGAACGCCGTCCACTCTAAGAAATCACAGAAAAGGCTCCAAGCTTATACTATCTCAATCCCACGCCTCTAGTGATGTACCGAACCTTAGAGAACACGTTGAAACCGCAAAATTAGAGGGAGAAGATGCAAAAGTGCAGCAAGTAGCGACAACGACTAATCTAAGGCTCAACTATCAGACTCAAGTCTGCTACTCCAGTCTACAAGGAGCTAAGTCATCCGAACGACGTTGGTAGAAAGTCAAGGCTATCCAGCCCACACAGGTCATAAGTCTAAGACAATGCTAGCCTAACCTAGACTAAGGACATCTTGCTTACGGTTAAAGATGAACAAACATACAACACATAACATACAAGCATACAATAGCATTTAGCACATAAGCATGCAACTCTACTAAACCGGTTAACATAATACTACACCCGAAATATGGCCAATCAATCCTAACATGAGGTATCTAATCAAAGTAAGTAGGAAATTGGTACTCACCCCCAATTCACTCCAATCGACATGCTTTTACACAATTAAGCTCAATCTAATAGAAAGGAAGTTGTAGCATACCTTAAGGCCGATCGTGCGTGGCCCAAATCACTTGCCGGAGCTTTTCCTTCCCAAATGACCTTTGAACATTTTCACTCTATCAAATATAGGATCACAACGTGAGTACGGTCATTGAGACACCAAAATCGCAAGAAACGGAGACGGACCAATTTCGGGGTCAAAACAGGAAAAGTGGGACCCAAGCCGAAAATTCTGGAATTAATCCCAAAAGTAGGTCCCAATCAGCTCCCCGAGCTCATATCCCAAAATGGGACACAATTCGGGGCTCGGGAACATCACAATATCAACAAGCAACCAAAACTTGGATTTTCTCAATAACTAGAAATAGGACAGCAGTTGAATTAGTAAATTTACTAGAAATGGGAGGTCTATAGTGAATTCCAAAAACACCACAACATTCTCCTTGAAAAACCACTCAAGATAGCCTCAAGAATCACTGAAATCAGACCTAAAATGACTGAGATTTACCTCAAACGGGGACCCCAAATCAGTTTCCGAGCTCAGCAACGCGTTCCTTGCGGAAACCCCCACAAGATGAGCCTTTGAATCACTGAATTTGGACTAGAAATAAGAGAGTTAAGCCCTTTTAAAGTTTTAGAACAAGTGTTGAAATGCACTAGATTTTCAGCAACTTAAAAAAAAACTCCGACGGGGCACTTCAAACTCGTTCAGAACCCCGTGCACGCAAACGAGATATGCAACCATACCAAATTTGATATTCTGGACTCAATGGCATAGTCAAAATTTCTATACGAGGTCATCTTGACAAAAAGTGGGTCCCACACCCAAATGTCATTTTAAGTCAAAAACCACAAAAGGGCTCGAAAAAATATTAGAAACCTCGAAACACAAAAGAAGGGTCAATCTAGACCAAAATCGACATTCTGGAGCTGACCGTTCTGACAGAATTCTCATCCGAGCGTGTTTACTCAGAATGTTGACTAAAGTCAAACTTAGGCTTAAACTTAAAATTAAAACGCTTGATCGTACCGACTCACACTGAAAACCTCGGGAGTCATGCTGACCATGCGACCAACCTAAAATAACCCTTTTGGAGCTGATGGAATCGTTAGAATTGGATTCTGATGTCATCTTCTTGAACTTTTAATTGAAAATGATCGTTCAAGGTTCATAAGCTCCAAAAACACTAAAACTCGCACAATAACCAAACGTACGACCAGGTGACCGAACTGTCAGTCCCAGCAAGTCATAAATGACTTGGTGTCACTACAGGAATGCTCTAACGACACACAGAAGGCAAGACACAGAAATGACCAGGAGGGTCATTACAACGAGCCAATACTTTTAGGCTGCCATGGCTCTTTCTTGTTTAAGTCCACTCTTTTCGGGCTGAGACTATTTGTTTAAGGTGTTTCATTAGTTTCGGGGTTGTACCCCTTGTTCTTAGACTTGTCGTTAGTAGAGTTTTGGTATAATGACTTTCAAGTTCTAGGGGTTGAATTTCCATATTAGTTTGGTTAGTTAATTGTTTAAACCTTTGGAGTTTATAGGGACTCCATTTTTATTGTCATTTAAAACTGCTTCCGTATCTTTAAATGCATAGTTTTTGGTTAAGTTGTTTAGTCTGGGTTGTAGTAATGGTTCTCCCATCGGAGGGTTAGTGTGGGTGCCAATCACGACGGTCTAGGTCGTGACATATTTAGGCACAATTCTTCATAGATTTATTGTTCACTTCAAACTCCTCATTGACTTAAACTCTATTCACTTAGAGTTCTACTTCATGTAAGACTCCTTATTCAATTCAAACTCCTTGCTTCTTTAGACTTCTTCTTCAAATTACATTTATTGATTCTTTTGTATTGTAGTCGAACTCCAACACTTCAATTCAGCAGTAACTTGAAGAGTTCTACTTTAAGTGAGACTCATTCTTCAATTAAAACTCCTTGCCTTTTTAGACTCCTTCTTCAAATCGAACTCATTAATTCTTCTCTTCAATTCATCAGATTTTACTTCCATGGGCTTTCTCACGAAATTAGCATTATCCATTCCTTTATTTTTGCACTCTTTTCTTTATTCATCTTAAAAGCTTTTCCAAATTCAACTGCTCGTGACAGTGTACCTCTAGACTATGTTGACTGACGTGTTTAATCTTTCTTTGTCAATCATCAAAACTACATAAATTCCAACAGATGCAGATTTTGGAAACCCCGAATGCCTTTCAAGCATGGGAAGCAGACAAGAAGAGGAAATATTTTGATAGAACTGTAACGGTAAACATTTAAAGTTTGGCTTTGGGGAATACCCGTATTTTAAATTCTGTAACGAACATCGGAGTCTCGGGGCTCCAAAATTAAGCTTTATATATAAATATCTACTTCTACAAAAAAAATGGACGCGTCAGGACCCAACACAATTTCTATTTCAACTCAATTTAATATCTCTAATTTCAACCTAATCCGTCCATTTGACACCCTTATCTTGGCACCATATAGCCACCAAATCAGGACTTACCAATCATGAAGCTTGTTAGTTTGATCTCCACATCATAGATGCATGGAGACACCTTTGCCACCTTTTTTTGGAATTAGAGTCACCACAAATTCAAATAAATCTGATTTCAAATTATGATTTCATATTTTTCAACTTTGTCATTTAGAACTAACATATATATCTTATAATAAAAGTGACTTGTATATATTCATGTCGGTACACAAATGGCCAAACAAACTCTTTTCCTCAAACGGAGTAAAATTATTTATTGAAAAAATACATGTAGGGATATATTTGAACATTCTCACACGTTTGTTTTTTTGCTTCTTTAATTTAATAGCTAATGTGATTTTTTAATTTAATGGTCAAATTTATTTTTTCAATAACTTTCATGTAAAATTTATCATAGATCCCCCAAATATTTTTACACATAATATAGCCGCAAAATATTAGTTTTAAAGTTTTTCTTACTTTTTTTTCTTGCCTTATTACAATTCTTTCTTTTTATGTCTCATATTTTTAGATTAAAAAATGAAAAAAATAAAATAAAAAACTCAACTAATGATTCAAAGAAGTCAAAAAAAAAATCATGTGTTAGAATGATCATATATACACCTACATGGATTTAAAAATAAATAAAAAATAGAAATTTAAAATCATTATTTTTCACATTTTTAGAGTAAAAGGATATATGTGAGCTGCGTTGGTGATGATAGGGATATATGCGAGACATTTTTTTGACAAGAGCCAAGAGGTATATTAACTCTAAGGGGTCGTTTGGTAGGAGGTATTAGGAGAAATAATCCATTTATCATGTATGATATTATTTAGTATTATGTTTGGTAGAATTTTTGGGCCTAAGTATAACTAATCCATGGATCAGTTATACACCCTAAATGGTATTATAGGAGGTATTACTAATACCTTCCATGTGGTGGTATTAGTAATACAATGGATTTAATACCTTGGAATTATCTATGTAAAGACAAAAATATCCCTCAAATAATTTTATTTATTTTCTTGATTTGATGTTTTATATTTGTACTAGTATATTTATTTAAATAAATTAGCTTACAAATTTTATTATTTAGAGAGAGTTGTTTGTTAATAAATAAATACAATACATATCAATACAATATTTAAAATGTGAGTTGTTTAACATTTATTAATTGAAAAGGCAAATATATCACCACAAGACGTTTGTGATCTTAATTGAATATTTTATTTGTTGGTTTGTATGTGGTTTCTAATTGTTTGTATTTTGAACAATTTATAAATTGCATACATATTAAAACTACACCTTGCAATTTTTATATGTAAATATAGATGATTTATTCGATTTTACTATTTTTATCATCTTTTTTATTTTAAAGTAGATGGTCTATGTCAAGACACATACCGTTGTGATTGGCACCCACACTAACCCTCCGGTGGGAGAACCATTACCACAACCCAACTAACAACTTAACTAAAAACTAAAGCATTTAAAGATACGGAAGCAGGTTTAAATGACAATAAAAATGGAGTCCCTATAAACTCCAAAAGTTTAAACTATTAACTAACCAAACTAATACGGAAAAACAACTCCTGAAACCTGAAAGTCATTGTACCAAAACTCTACTAACGGCAAGTCTAAGAACAAGGGATACAACCCCGATACTAAACAACACCTTAAACAAATAGTCTGAGTCTGAAAAGAGTGGACTTAAACAAGAGAGATTCATGGCAGCCTGAAAAAACTGGCTCACCCTTGAATCCGGTCACGCTCAATAGTCACTTAGCTGAGGTCTATCAATAGCTGCCTAAAGATTCCTTGTACTCAACAAAGAACAAGTAAGTACAATACAGTACACAACCACAGTCTACTGGTAGGATCACGCGACTATCCCAATAAGTGAAACGCATGTAAGTAACCACAACATTATAAAACAAGCATATACCGAACATATACAATATTAGTCATCTTTTCAAGATCAATGTAGCATCACATGTTCTCAATAATACACATTGGTTATCGTTTAGAGCAATATACAATCTTCCAATATCAATCATCATTAGATATGAACATAATCATCACAAGTAGATACACAACACAATTCAATGGTCCTCTCAAGGAACCCAATTCAATGGTCCTCTCATGGAACCCACTCCCAATCTGTTAGCATACCGAAACGTGGTACCTGATCCAATGTTTATGCCAGAACGTGGAAATTGATCCCATATTTATGCCGGAATGTGGGAACCGATCCCATATTTATGTCGAAACGTGGCAACCGATCCCATGTTTATGCCAAAACGTGGCAATCGATCCATTCAACAAACCACAATCACAATCACAATGTATATTCTCATAATCATACAACAAGAGGTGATTCATGGCATACAATTATTCAAATATCCTTATTTGCGATTAGGGTGATCAATAATGCAACATTCGTATACATACATGCATTATAAGAAGCAATTACAAACATATATCACACTAACATGAAATCACAGCCATCACCTACCTCGAAACAAACTTGAAACCCCAAGAAACTTTATCCTTCTCTTTACGAATTCGTTCCATTTGTTCTTGGTCAACAAACAATCATAATAACATGGGAATCAATAAACAAACATTAATTACCCAAATTGCTAATAATTCTATGAACCCTAGATCATACACATGAGCCCAAGTACCCAAAATAGAGTTGTTTTCACCATAGAATCCATATCAAAACCCTCCCCCATCGATAATTACCCATTAGATTAGGTTCTACGGATCGAAAAATGAATTCGGGGAATGAAAAGATTACATTTAGCCTCAAGAATAGTGGAAAACTGTCAAGAGTCGCCTGGGGTTCGTTCCTTAGCTCTAAAAATTGAAAAGTGCAGAATAAAGACATTTTGGGGTTTATTTATGACCTTAAGTCGCATCGGACCCACCACATGGACTGACCGCTTATAAGCGGCCCGCTGGCGTAAATCCCACCCCACGTACGCACGGAACCAGTGAGCTATTTTAATAAATTCCAAGGCCCCTATTTCACAACAAACATTTAACCAGTGACGCTCAGAAAATACCGTTCACGCTAAGATCGATACTAGGAGTTCTACTCACCCGAATTCAATTCCGTAAAGACGTACAGATTCCTAAACGACTTATCTAACCACTCGTGTAATCAAAATCATAAATAAGTCACCCGATTGTTACCAGATTTCCTTACAACTTAACAACTCTAATTTCGTTCAAATCTGGATTAGGCTAGTAAATCCAAAGTTACTACTCAAAAGTTTTCTTGCCCTAATTCTTTCCCCATTGTCTTTTCTATTATGATAGGAACAGGTCGTTACAATATATACCAGTTTAGTCATCACTCGTCCTCGAGTGACAAACTAGGAGAAAAGGGCTAAAGCATTATAGAATAGTATCTAAATCATCGAATAACTGGGGATACTTGTCCCACATACTTTTTCTGTCGACTCTGGGCTCCTAGAAACTTAGATTGGATACTTATCACCTTACCGTGAACATCTTTCACCAAATCAACTCTCAAAGGTTTCACGTCTTCAACCTCAAACCAACTAATTAAACACCTACACATCCTCCCATACAATGCCTCAATGAAGTCATCTTAATACTGGTGTGATAAATATTGTTGTATGCAAACTTAACTACAACAAAAGTGATTCCCAACAACCACCAAAGTTGATCGTACACACGTCTACAACATGTTATCAAGGATCTTGACACAATCATCCGGACAAATCCTTTATCACTTAAGCATAATAAAACTCCAAGTCAATACTCGCTACAAATAGAAGTGAACCTGAATCAACCAACACACACTCGTAATACCCAAACAATCATAGTTCTTAACAATATTTCCATCCTACAATATAAATTCCCATGAGCTTAAGTTATAACAAATTTGATCTTTTGAAATCAGATACTCATCGAGGGATATGTCTAAGCATACAACCCCTCCAACAACACTATCAAAATGCTAGATTTAGTAATTGTAGATTACCTCTTAAGAACAGTGGAATTGGACCCAATGATCCCCACATTCAATCACACATAATCGATACATGATCTCGATGACTAAAGGAATATTAAAATTGCCGGACAACCACAAATACGCATGGTAGTTCTTTTATAAATTCTCGTAAGCAAGGTGGTACATGTAGAACCACTAAAATACTTTAACAACTCCAAGACAACTCCAATTATGTCATTCGAAATAACCAAATCTCCCCAATCTTCCCACTCAACCAAGAGAACATCACAGGATTTGGTACCCTTGATCCACCACTAGGGATCCACCCACAAAAGTGAAAACATACTAAAGCATAGCTAGTGAATTATACTCATAATACTAACAACCATCATAAACACTTCGACCTTTTACCTTATTATAAACCAACACTTTTGAAAATGAAACCCTTCTTAGTTACTTAACAGTCAATAGTAGTAAACTTATGACTCACCCCAGGTGTAAGTCTTCTTAAATGCTCAATACCGGATACAATTGATCATTTCTCATCTTGCCAATTCATACCTTGACAAAATACATCACCACAGATGTAGACTCATAATGAAAAAACTGAATTGTAATTTCCACCATATAACACAATCCCTTATCTATCAACATTAGCTTATACCTTGAAGATTTTTATGAAATCATGGATCTCTGCTTATCATTGATCACAGCTCCATCGATCATACCATATATTTAGCTAAAATTTCCATCATACTCATTACTAGACTTAAAAACAAAACCATGCACTTGTCATCACACTCAAGCTAATGTTCGCACACTCCTTTCTCAAGTCTTTTTTGATAGTTTTTTACCAACCTGATGGCTCCGTGACACTATTACCATAGCCACAACAAAACGAATGGAATCACTCGTCTCTGAACCCAATTATCTACCCCTCTAAAGATATCTCTTTAGCCTTGTAATCAAATAAAATATTCTTGCTTTAGCCTCTCTCTAAAGGTTGTACTACATCCCACTATTTTTCTTTATTTTAACTCTAGCTCTTTAACATTCTATTCGAGTGGTGTCCTTCCATCTCTTATAATTTTCCATACAACCACGTTACTCACCAAGTATTAGAAAATCACGACCTTAGATACTCGCAAGTCGTAATTACTATATAAAAATTCACTTAACCAATAATTTATTATATAGTTGCATCCCGTCACAATCCACCACGAACTCTTATTACCATTATGCTCCGTTAGCCCTGGATATAACTATGAAGTAAACCTTTTCATCAACATTACACCTTACACTCAGGTATACTCATCAAATTTAAGGACTAACCCAATCCTGGTACGCATTTTCTTACTAAAACCTTCAACTTTCTTCATCCAAGTATATCAATGGAACTTTCTTTATCCATAAGCTTGTCATTTCGGTATCTATCCACTTATTTATTGTCACGCCCCGAGCCTACACCCTAGGCGAGACTGGCACTCGAAGACCATTGTTTGCCCCAAGCGAACCCTTGGTCTAGCTTACATAACTCAGCGAAAGACAATATTCATACTTATAATGATCAATAACACTTAACTGAACTGAATAATAAAATAACTGAGAATGTTTAAGGTTAAACATTCAACTTGGCCAAAAGTAGCAACCCAAGTCTTAACAAGAAGAAATGATAATGAAAAGACTCAAAGGACTAACATTTGGCTGTCTATAATGCCTCTAAAACAACTGAGATGGATATTGGGACAAACCCCATAACATCCTAACGAACCAACTAGAAAGCAATGAAAGTAGATCCTCCGGAATTCAAGGAGGCTCACCTACTGACTCTAAACTGCTTACTGGATCAACGGTGTGCTGGAATGCCGATCCTAGTTACCTGTGTCTACATCATAAGACGATGGAGGCCAACTATCATCAGTATATTGAATGTACGAGTATGCGAGTTGGATTGCTAAAACAATATAGGCTTGAAAGGGAATCTGAAAGAAACACTTACCTTGGCTCTTCTCAACTCATGAATACTTAACTGAACTCATTTCAATATAAAGCAGTTTAAAACAAGTGCAATATAAAGAAAAGTTGTTTAAAACATGATGTCAACTCTGTGTATATACAAGGATACAACATAACTCTGAAATGTATGTAAAAATACAATAAACTGACGTATATAAAAAATACAATAACTGCTCTGAGAGTTTCTCTAACCAACAACCATCACATAAGAGCTATAGTGATGATACAATGATCTACCTCACGCTGCTAGCGTATCCTATACCCGGCCAAAGGTATAGGACCTGAACTACTAAGTGGATCCACTAGTCTATGCGAAAAGGATTTATCTAAAAAGTATGACCCTTTTCTACCCATGATGGCTACATGATTTATGGGGGTTGTGAGTTGTCTAAACTCTACCCTATATCGGTGCTCAATACTACTCCTAAAATATAGTAGCTTTTATGTTTAAAAATATACTTCTTCTGTGATTTGAGATTAGTGCTCAAAAACTTAGATCAAAGGCTATCTATGAAATCAAAGTTTCCCCTCCTGCTTCATTTAGAAAGCGATTACTCTTTTATGAAAACTAGCCAAAGGCTCTTTGGAAATCTCAGTTTTCGTTCTTATTTAAATGTGAAAACATTTTAAATATCTTTGGGAATACTTAGTCCCCATATACTTTTGAAGAAAAAAACTCTAACTTTACATCTTTACTGAACTTCAAAGGTTAAGTCTTAAAACAAAGTTAAAACATTTGTGAAAGACTCTTGGAAAACTTTAAGAACTTATCTTAACATGACTATAAACTGATCTTGACTTGACTCTTAACTGATCCTTGAATTAAATTAAGGATTCAAGGATTAAGATTTGGGTTTCGAAAGATCTCGTGTTGTTTAGGAATGATTTTAGATAGCTAAATGTGACAAAAGACCAAAAATCAAGATTTGAAGGTGGGTCTGCGACACGGAAGCATAATTAAATCTTGGTTTCGAAAAAGTCTTTTGAGGCAGAAGAGTCCGTGAGAGCTCCGCGATGCGGAGAAGCTTTTAAAATCTAGTTTCAAAAATGAAATTTTGGGCAGAAAGCTCCGCGACGCGAAACAGAAATTCCCAAATCTAGGAACCAGCTCCGCGACTCGGAGGCAGTGCCAGATTTCATCCAATGAAATCTTCTTCTTCGTTTTCTAACCCCATTCACCCAAACTCAGTTCTTTTTCTCAAATTACTTTTAGATATAGATACCAACAAATGTACTTAAGAACCTAACTCAAACCAACTCTATGAAGCGACGTAATGAACTCATAAACTTCCCAACTCACTCAAATTCAAGCACAATATATGAATTCAAGAATGGATATCAAGATCATCAATATTCAAACTCGTTTAGGTCGAATCCAAATTGAAATTAATATGATTGGCATGTGGGAGAACGATCCCAACGTTATGAGAGCCTCACATACCTGATCGAAGTAAATCCTTGGCGAAACACCAACTTTCTTGATCGATCTTGATGAACTTACCCCATTTCTCCTTCTTCTTTTCTCTTCTCCTTTCTCCTTAGCCCTAGCGTGAAATTCCAAATTCTAAAACTGACTAAAATTTGATTTGACCCATATTAAACTCCTAAAAATGGATTAAAATAATAGGGCAAGGAAAAGATTAAAATACCCCACTAAATCCGGATTGGACTTTCCTTAATCCAACAGCCCTACTTCCAAAGGGCATAACTTACTCATACGAACTTGGAATCGCGCAAACTTGGCAGCATTGGAAAGATCATACCAAGGGGTTTTTAACCATATCTGGAATCACACCTAACTCATCATGAGCTAGGAATTATGGTCATTTAAAGTTGACCAAAAACTCACTTTAACTTGATTAAAAATTTCCAAATTTTCTCATTCTTTCCAAAAGTAACTATTTCCAGATGTTAAACTTCCTTCTAGTTCTTTTTAGTTGCGAGATATTACATTTATGGCTTAGATAAAATCATCAGTCATCATACCACCATCCTTCTTAACAAACAAGACAGGAGCACCCCACGTGGAAACACTAGGACGATAAAACATTTATCAAGAAGTTCTTGGATTTGAGACTTAAGCTCTCTTAATTCTGCTGGAGCCATACATACGGAGGGATGGAAATGGGGCAAGTGTCAGTTTCCAAGTCAATGCAGATATCTATATCTCTATATGGAGGCATACCAGGCAAATCTATAGGAAACACTTCCTTAAAACTCAGATACCACAGTAATAGACTCAATAGAGGGAGACTCAACCTCAATATCCCAAACATGAGCCAAATAAGCCAAACAACCCTGCCCTACCAATTTTCTAGCCCGAATGGAGGATATGATCTTAGCTAGCTTAGGCTTGTACACCCCTTTCCACTATAAACTTTCCCTACCGGGGATCTCTAGAGTTACTGACTTAGTATTAAAATTAAGCCCGGTATAATAGGGGGACAGCCAAGTCATGCCTAAGATTATATCAAGTCAGTCATATCCAGCATAACCAAATCAACCCAAATATGAAAATCCATAACCACAACAGGACAACACGATACATATGGGTGACTATGACTGACTCTTCAACTATGGTAGAAATATGGATGGGGGCATCAAGTATATCACAAACCACAACAAATCCTGAGGCGATTGAACTGACACATACAAATAAGTAGAACTCGGATCAAACAAAACAATAGTCATCCGTGCACAGACAAGAATAGCTCTTGTGACCATTGCATCATACCCTCAAACTCGGTCTTACCCAAAAAAATATAAAATTAAGCCCTGTCCTCTTGACGGGCAACTCTTTGCCTGGTTGCACTACTCATCTACCTGCATTACCATTTCCCCTGCCTCTACAGCCTCACTGATTTCCTCCTCATATGCCTAGGTTCTCCACAATTTTAACACACCTTATAACTTATATTCGATTGTTGAACACTGAATTAGATCGTGAGGGTTAGTTCAGTTACTATTCGGGGTCTATAATTGTGACTAGGGGAAAACATGGGAGACTGGGTTAAGATTCTATCTCGCCCTGTCCCGCTCTGGTGGGAGAAATCCTGCTCTGGCGGTCTTGTCTTGGTAGGAGAATCCCATCCCAGCAGCCATAACGAAAACAGAATCCCTGCCAACAATTTTTCTAGGTTTCTTTTCTTTCCCAATTTCCCCCAAAGGTTCCAGCTATAACACATGTATTTTTAAAGTACTCAATCCCCTTAGCAAGGATAATCATTGCCTTCCCTGAGTCAATCCAACGATACATGCTCCAAAATCCTTTTACGTTACTTCAACACTACAACATCCTCATCCCAGGATATACCTAGACTCTCACACAGTTATCATTTGGTCGCAACGCACGTCCAAATTTATCGCTTACGTACCACATCGTAATTTATCTAGACCCTTGCTCCTAATCTCGTGATGACTTTCTTTTCAGAACAAGTTTCACGACACTCAAGCAGTTACAACTTGCAGACAAGTCCAAATTCCTTAATTAGTTCGTTCCATAGATGACTATTACTGATCATCTATGCCTTATACAACCTCTAAGGCCAGATACCAATTGGAACATTCTCAGTTCCAATTAACTTGTTTGTGTCCCTCTAGCCGTGACTACGGCGTCTAGTTCACTTCGTTGCGATATCAATTGGAATTGAGAGATACCAATTAGACTCAACTCATATCTTAAGCGACAATAGTAGCTAGTGGGCCCCAGAAAACTTCTAATTTCAATCATAGAACTTGGTCGAACCCAATTTTTAACCGCCTCAATCTTTAACTGATGGTAACCAAACCTTAAATCAATCTAAGAGAGAACCGATGCACCTTGAAATTGGTTAAAAAGGTCATACATTAGAGGTAATAGATACTTGTTGTTAATGGTGACCCTATTTAATTAACGGTACTTTATACACATCCTCTTTTGCTAGTGACGGTATTACCACTTTTGTTGCTCTAGTTCGAACCATAGAGTGAAGAAGGAAAAATACCAATTTGTATCACCCTGATACCAATTGGATTCAAGTCATAGCTCGAAAGAGTAGAAAAAAGTGAGTTTTTCCTAAAGTCTTATAGCCTCTCGAAGAAAAGTACGGATGCCATACCATTTTGCAAGACTCTACTAGATTCATTTTGGTACAATGAGATCAATGAACCTAAGGCTCTAATACCAACTTTATCACGACCCAGACCATCGTGATTGGCACCCACACTAACCCTCCGGTGGGAGAAACATTACTAGAACCCAACTAACAACTTAAATAAAAACTAAGGCATTTAAAGATACGAAAACAGGTTTAAATGACAATAAAAATAGAGTCCCCATAAACTCCAAAGGTTTAAACAATTAACTAACCAAATTAATACAAAAAAACAACCCGTAGAGCCTGAAAGTCCTTGTACCAAAACTCTACTAACGACAAGTCTAAGAACAAGGGGTACTACCTCGAAACTAAACAACACCTTAAACAAATAGTTTGAGTTCGAAAAGAGTGGACATAAATAAGAGAGATCCATGACGGCCTGAAAAAACTGGCTCACCCTTGAATCCGGTCACACTCAATAGTCACTTAGCTGAGGTCTATCAATAGCCGCCTAAAGATGCCCTGTACTCAACAACGAACAAGTGCACTATCAGTACACAACCATAGTGTACAGGTAGGATCGCGCAGCTATCCCAATAAGTGAAACACATGTAAGTAACCACAATATTATAAAACAGGCATATACCGAATATATACAATATTAGTCATTTTTTCAGGATTAATGTAGCATCACATGTTCTCAATAATACGCATTGGTTATCATTTAGAGCAATATACAGTCTTCCAATATCAATCATCATTAGATATAAACGTAATCATCACAAGTAGACACACAATACAATTCAATGGCCCTCTCACAGAACCCAATTCAATGGTCCTCTCATGGAACCCACACCCAAACTGCTAGCATACCGGAACGTGGTACCCGATTCAATGTTTATGTTGGAACGTGGCAACCGATCCCATATTTATGCCAAAATGTGGCAACCAATCCCACGTTTATGCCAAAATGTGGCAACCGATCCCATGTTTATGTCGGAACGTATCAACCAATCCATTCAACAAACCACAATCACAATCACAATGTATATTCTCTTAATCATACGACAAGGGGAAATTCATAGCATACAATTATTCAATTATCCTCATTTACGATTAGGGCGATAAAAAATGCAACATTCGCATACATACATGCATTATAACGTGCAATTACAAACATATATCGCACCAACATGAAATCACAACCATCACCTACCTCGAAACAAGCTTGAAACCCTAAGAAACTTTTTCCTTCTCTTTTCGGATTCATTCCACTTGTTCTTAGTCTACAAACAATCATAATAACACGGGAATCAATAAACAATCACTAATTACCCGAATTGCTAATAATTCTATGAGCCCTAGATCATACCCATGAGCCCAAAGTACCCAAAACAGGGTTGTTTCCACCATAGAATCTAGATCAAAACCCTCCCCCATCGATAATTACCCATTAGATTAGGTTCTACGGATCGAAAAATGAATTCGGGGAGTGAAAGCTTACATTTAGCCTCAAGAATAGTGGAAAACTGTCAAGAGTCACTTGGGTTCGTTCCTTAGCTCTAAAAATTGAAAAATGCAAAATAAAGGCATTTTGGGGTTTATTTATGACCCTGGCGGCAGAAATCCCGCCCCAGCGGCTTGCATGGAACCAATGAGCTATTTTAATAATTCCAAGGCCCCTATTTCACAACACACATTTAATCAACAACGCTCAGAAAATATTGTTCACTCTAAGATCGATTTCGGGAGTTATACTCACCGAAAGTCAATTCTGTAAAATCATGCAGATTCCTTAACGACTTATCTAACCACTCATGTAACAAAAATCATAAATAAGACATCCGATTGTTACCAGATTTTCCTACACCTTAACGACTCTGATTTCGTCCAAATCTGGACTAGGTTAGAAAATCCAAAGTTACCACTCAAAAGTTTTTTGGCCCCAATTCTTTCCCCATTGGCTTTTCTATAACGACGGGAATAGGTCGTTACAGTCTATTAATTTTAAATTGAAAATTAACGTTTTTAAGTGATTAACTTATTAAGATAACAATTGTTTACCCTCAAATAATTCAAGTGAGAAAATAGCAAATATGACAACAAAATTGTTCTTCTCCTAGCTAGTTAGAAGGTCATAAAAATATAATATTGTCCGGCAATTATCTACCTTGACCAATTACATAAAATAGAAAATCTCATAATAATGCAAGGGTATAATTGGAAAGAAACTTTTTGTAGAATTTTAATCCAAACACAAGATGAGGTTAGAAGCAATGAACCAAACACTTGATAAAAAATATATCATGCACTACTAATCCCTGCATTACTATTTCTTGTGTTACTAATCCCTGCATTCTTTATTTTTCTACCAAATGACCCCTAAATGAGAAATTTGAGGGGTATATCGAATCTATTTCTCTAATTTTTTAGATGCAAAAATAGTGGTGGAGTCAAGATTGTACAGGAGTAAGGGTGGTAAAATAAAGTCCAACCCGCTCAGTCGTTTAAGTTTGAGCAGGTTATTGACCCCCTCATTTGTTAGTTCAATCCATGTTAGTCCAATCCATTTTTAAATTAAAAAATGATTAATATATGAGAAATCTTATCAAAATATTTTTATAAAACTCTTTTTTAAAAATTTGATGTTATATATAGCCATTATATAGAAAGATAAAAAATTATTAGGTACTAAAATCTTTTAAAAGGACAAATAAAATAATTAAAACTTAAAATAGGTTGGATTTTGACACTGTCCATTTTGATCCAATATCAAATCTGGGTTGGGTTCGATTGGATCTTGATCCGATTGTTGTCTTGATCTATTTTGATCCGATTAGATTTGTCTCAACCATCCAATTGTCACCCCTACTAAGGTGATTTATAATATGAAAAAATAAACATAAAAACATTTAATAAGATTTTAAATGATTGAAAAAATTTGATAGTTTTCACCGTAGTGAAATTTTTTGACATTTATGAAAAAAAATGTATAACTTAAGAATCCAAAGTATATATCCAAACAATATTTTTATTGAACTAAATTTTAATCTATGCTATTTTAATAATGGGAACGGGTCCTACTAATCCTACATAATTATGTCTTCTTCTTCTTTCTTCTTGTTCACTCCCACAAAAGGATAGACCTATAAAATTAAAGCAATCATGGAAATTTTTCCAAGTAGGAGAAGAAAAAACCAAGGAAGTAGCCATTCCCAAGATAAATTAGGAAGTAATTTTTTAAATAGATTAATGAGTTCTAGACAATCTAACAATACTAGACAATTAGAGGAAGTTATAGATATAGATAAAGATATAGAAATTTTTCAACAAAACCAACTTAAATTATTAAATCCAAAAGTATTATATCAAACCCAAAGATTTGAATCAAAAGAACAACTATACAGACATTATAGAGAAGAGCAATTAAGTATTTTAAGTGATAGTAAACAAAGTATAGGATTAATAGAAATGGAATCATTAAACAAAAGCCCATTTTGGTATCAGAGCGTTAGATCCAAGATAGACCTAGTTAAAATAGACTGATTATGCGAAACTCATTATTAGGAAAACATATTAGAAATTTAGTAGCTAGAAGAAGTTTTATAGAAAAATACATAAAACTTAGTAAAGAATATAGAGACCAAATTAGAGATATAATTAACAGGATAGAAAATATTGAAAAGACTCATAAGATAATACATCCGGTAAAATACGAAGTAGCAATTGAGTGGCAACAAATAATAATAAATATTAATCAAGCTAAGCAAGAAATAGAAGATATAGATTATAATTTATCCAGACTACCTTTAGGTTAAGGTGTTGAGTTACATTTGAATATATAGACAACTAAAGAAATTAAAAAACTAATAAATAAACATAGCTAGTATTAAAGATATAGAATTTTTAGATCTAAAGATACCTTTAGAAAAGAAATATAGAAGGCTAAAAGACAGTTCATTAATTAGGTGTAATTTTCAGACAGGAGAACATTCACAACACGGAGATAATTCCCAGCTAAATTTTAATATAGATTTGTTAATAATACTAGGAGAAAATTTGCAAAAAAAACATATAAAAATTATAACTACATTAGAAAAAGTAGAAGCAATTTTAGAAAGACAAGAAAAACATATTCATAATTTAGAACAAAATATTAATTTCTTAAAAAACCAACAAGACGAGTTAAAACATAAATTAGTAATAAATCCTATTAATTTCCAACAAGAAATTTCAGAAATAAGAAAAACAGTAAAAGAAATTAAAGATATTACTCTTTCATGAATGATCCTTTATATCAGGCAATATTAAAAATATCAGAACAAATTCAAAAATTACCAGAAGGTTTATCAGAACATCAACCTCAGAGTAAAACAGACCAAGTAATTATAAAACAAAATAATACTATAATACTTTTATTAATAGAATTAAATAACAAAATAGAAAAAATACTTAGCAAAGAAACACCAGAACTTAAAGACACAAATATTGACGAGTTAGTCAGTCAGTTAAAGAAAATAGAAATAACCCCTCAAAAGGATAGACCTATAAAATTAAAGCAATTATGGAAATTTTTTCAAGTAGGAGAAGAAAAAACCAAGGAAGTAGCCATTCCCAAGATAAATTAAGAAGTAATTTTTTAAATAGATTAATGAGTTCTAGACAATCTAACAATACTAGACAATTAGAGGAAGTTATAGATATAGATAAAGATATAGAAATTTTTCAAACAAAACCAACTTAAATTATTAAATCCAAAAGTATTATATCAAACCCAAAGATTTGAATCAAAAGAACAACTATACAGACATTATAGAGAAGAGCAATTAAGTATTTTAAGTGATAGTAAACAAAGTATAGGATTAATAGAAAAGGAATCATTAAACAAAATAAAACAGACAAAAATGACTCTTATGCATTTAGGATTAATAGTAATAGGTTTAAAAGGTTTAACAAGAAAAAACTTAGGAACTAGAGTCTTAATTACCCTTTATGATGATAGATTTACAGATCCAAAGAAATCAATAATAGGCTTAACAGAAGTAGATATGTCAAATAACGGAGGAATATTTTATTGTAGTCCAGATTTTATGATCAACGTAAATGATTTTGGTAAATACATTAAAATAGGATTCCAGACCAAAGGATATGAAGACATGATAAGTGGTAATAATTTATTAGCATGTGTAGGATTCATAGGTAAATTAACTAATATTAGTAATACAAAATTTAAGATTAACATAGATGATGCTGTAGGATTAATGGGAAATAAAGGTATTAGATTAATGAAACTATTTAAAATAGATTCGCAGACATATGCAGGTCTAGATTGGACTATAGAAAAACCAAAAGAAACAGATATTTTTAAACCATCAGATCATATGATGTATATTAATACCAAAGGAGAAACTTCAATTAGATTCACAGATTACAAATATACCATTCAAAAAGATGATGAAGAAGAAGAAATAACAGAAAATACCAAATTTATGAATATATATATACAAGAAACTGAAGAAAATGATGTAGATACACAAATACAAGAAGCTCATAGAAAATATAATAATAATACTAATTTAGTCTTTAAATGTAAAGGATGTAAAAAAGGACAACTAAAAATATCAGAAGTAGAATCTCATTTTAAAAATTGTGACTTAAGACAAGATAATTATAAGTATAGATTTTTAGAAAGTAGTGAAGAAGATGATAATAAAGATCAGTTAGATTCAATCTTAGAAGATTTTAATGATAATATATCTTTAAGAAGTCATAAAGAATTTATGGAATCAGGATCAACTAGCAGTCCTTTCCAAAAAACTACTCAGACTTATACAGAAGATATACCTGTTGGAAATGTTCCAAGAAAAAGAGTTTATAGACTAAACCCTGAGACTCAACCAATAGACCCAATAAGACCAGTAGGAAAACGAAGACCCATAGAAGAACCTATCAGATTACAAGAAGGAGGCAGTAAAGGCAAAATATTAAATATAGCCGCACATGACCCGCAATCATGGAATTCCGTAATAGATGTATGGAAAGGAATAGTAGTAGCAGACTATATAAAAAATTATCAAGAAACTGATGCAGAAACCATGTACAGATATTTAGAAACATTTTTAGGAGAGTCAACTAAAGCTTTATGGGAAGCATATAAGGTTAATTTTCCGCAAGAATTTCAGACATTAATAGCTTTAGGAGCAAATCCATATAATTTTACTAATAAAGTACATAGTTTAATAACAGGTGAAGATCCAAATAGTGGATTTTTAGTATTACAAAAAGAAGCATTAATACATTTAGAACAAATAAGCATAACTAACTGGAAATATATAAAAGAATTTCTAAACGATTATTTCTATTATTGTAGCATAAGTGGAAACGCGTTTGATCAATATTTAAGAAAGAAATTACTTAATAAATTACCAGGAGCATTAGGAAGAGAAATAGAAGACCGATGGAATAAAAGAGAAGGAGTAGTACAAAATCCAAATGGTAAATGGTCGATAGGACATATAGTTATACATATCATAGAAGTATTAAGAGAAAAATGTACAAATATACAAATACAAAGACAGTTAAAAAAAGGTGAGACTAATTTCTGTCAGACTATTTATACAACCCAGAATTATGATGATAAATATTACAAAAATAGACCAAGATATAAAAAGAACTACAAAAGAAAATACTATCCTAAAAAGAAATACTATCTTAGAAAATCCTCTGCTAGAAAACCATACCTGAATAAAGATAAACATGTTAGAAAATTTAATACACAGAGAAATTATAAAAATACTTTAGAATGCTTTACATGTGGTAGTTCAGACCATTTAGCAAACACATGCCCGCGAAGAAATAATGCTAGAGATAGAAATTCACAATTAATAGAAGAATTAAATGAGACTTTAATAAATGTAGACGAATATATGTCAGACAATGAAAGCATCTATTCTATATGTAGTTTTGAAGCAGTAGAAAAAGATGATCAAGAAATAGATGAAGAAGTAGACAAATTTATTAATACATTAGGAATAGAAGATAATTTTGAAATACTAGACAACAATGACTTTACCTCTTTAATGAATATTCACTTTACCTCTTTAATGAATACTCTAGATCAGATATCTATGAAGTGTAAGCATAATTTTGAAGAACATAAAGGAATAGACAGTAATCAGTGTTTTATATGTAGATGGTATCCAAGTAAGAATAAAAGAGTTAAATGTAGTAAGTGTTATGTAGAAGGATGTATAGATTGCATAAAAAACAAATTACCGAATAGTATATTTAAATCTGAAAGGCTAGTCATCCCAGAATCAATTCCTCAAAACATAGACGAAGAACCTCTAACACAAATAGTTCAAAGACTTATAGACAAAATAGCAGAAATAGATATGAGGTTTACTAATAAAGGAATAGAATTAGAACAGAGAATAGAAAAATTAGAAAAATGAAAAAGAATGATAAATCCTGAACATGAAGAAGAATTAATGAATACTATAGAAAATTATAAAGAATTAATTTGTAATGAAGACACAAACATTAGTACTATTCAAGTTTTAGTCAGATTAACTATAGGAAACTATGAAGTAGAAACAAAGGCCATAATAGATTCAGGATGTACAAAAAGTATAATTAATAGTAAAATAATACCAGAACATTTAGTTAAGAAAATGGTACCCCAAGAATACATGCAAATGGATGGAAGTTTCAATAGTTATAATAAATACATACCCCATAGTATGATAAGTTTTATTAATACATGTGGAGTTTTTTATAAACCTAGTTATAAATTAGAACAAATATGGGTACGAGAATTAAAAATTTGAACAGATTTAGTATTAGGGTTAGATTTTTTATTAGGAAAAAATGGAAGTTGTTTATTAACTAGAGATGGAATTTTTCTTTCTAAAGAAACCACTTATACCCCAGTAGATCTAGAAAAACGACCAACTCAAGCTAGACATAAACTAGATAAGACATCAAACCTTAAAATCATAGAAATAAAAGATAAAATATGTAGTAAAGGAGACAAATGCACATGTAATCAATTAATACAAGAACAAATTAATGAAATAGAAGAGGATCAAATACCAGAAGAATATAGTTTAATAGAAATTAATAATGATTTTTATAATTTTCAGAAAGGAATTCAGCAAATAGGAATAATTAGACATCAAGAAGATCTAGATAAAGTAATACAGTTGTTAGATAAAATAGAAATTATAGGAGAAAAACCTCTAACCCATTGGAACACAAATCAGATTTTGTGTAAGTTAGAAATAAAAAATAAAGAATTTACCATTAAGACAACACCAATAGAAGCCACAAATCAAGACTTAGAAGATTTTAAAATACAGATAAAAGAATTGCTAGAGTTAGGAGTAATTAGAAAATCAATATCCAGACATAGATCAACTGCTTTCATGGTTAGAAACCATAGTGAGCAAGTTAGAGGAAAGGCCAGAATAGTCATAAATTATAAAAGACTTAATGATAATACCGAAATGGATGGATATAAATTACCAAACAAAACAGAATTAATAAATAGAATACAAGGTAGAAAAGTTTTTAGTAAGTTTGATTGTAAATCAGGCTATTGGCAAGTCAAGATGCATCCGCATGATTGAGTGGGCGGCTTTATCGTCCCGAAGGACATTTCGAATGGTTAGTAATGCCATTTGGACTAAAAGTTGTCCCACCAATTTTCCAACGAAAGATGGATAATATTTTTGGAAATTATAAACATTTTGTTTTAGTTTATATAGATGATATTTTAGTCTTTAGTAATAATATGCAGGAACATTTGGGACATCTGCAAAAAATATTTAATTTATTTTTAGAAAATGGTTTAATAATAAGTAAGAAGAAAATGGAATTATGTAAGACTTATATAAATTTCTTAGGTATAACTATAGGGGAAGGAAAAATAAAATTACAACCCCATATAACAAAAAAGATATTAGAAATGCCAGATAGACTAGAAAAGACTAAAGAATTACAAAAATTTTTAGGAATGTTAAATTATGCTAGACATTTTATAAAAGATTTAGGAAAAGTCGCAGGACCTCTATACGCCAAAACTGGCTCTACAGGACAAAAATATGTTAATACAGAAGATATTAAATTAGTCCAAAAATTAAAAGACATGGTTAGGAATATTCCAGATTTAGAACTACCTCTACAAACAGATTATTTAATTATAGAAACAGATGGTTGTGATTTAGGTTGGGGAGCGATCCTCAAAGCAAGACCCAATAAATATAGTACTAAAAAAGAAGAAAAGATATGCACTTATAATAGCGGTCATTACAAAGAAAAAGGTCAACGAAGTAGTATAGACTCTGAAGTTTTAGCTGTAATATACGGTCTAAATAGCTTTAAAATTTATATTATAAATAAACCCGAAATATTAGTTAGGACAGATTGCGAAACTATAGTAAAATTTTATCAGAAAATTGCAGGAAAGCATAGTAGTACAAGAAGATGGTTAAATTTCATAAACGAAACATCAATCTATAATCTGAAATTTGAACATATTAAAGGAATAGATAATATTTTAGCAGATCAATTAAGTAGATTAAATTTAAAAGTTTGATTAAGAAACATATGGAACTAACAATTTTTCATTTTTAGCATGTATGCAGGAAAAAACCAAGGCAAAAAGCCAGCAGACTCATCTTCAGACTCTTACTTACAAGCATTCCTCAGACAAACTCATTTCACACCGCTAAGTGGTCCGGACGGTCTAAAAAACAAACTTTTTGATAGACTATTTTTTGGAACACAAAGTCTAATTGCTTACCCAAACTCAAATTTAACTTTTAGACAAAAACCAGGATCTATTATCGATAGAACACAAAAGTGTCTACTTGACAATTTGTGGATCTCGTATAATAAGACTCCAAGAGACAATGCTTATTTCATTTCTGTTTTAAATTCTCTAACTCATTATTTTACAGAAAGAAATCAAGAGAAAAATTTTAAATTTTATACAGTGACCAGAGGAAAAAAGATAGGTGTTTTTCAGACATGGAAACAAGTGGTTGAGGTGATTACAGATTACCCTGTGCCAATATACAAAGGTTTCAATAATTTCCAAGAAGCCTTAGAATTTGCTAGAAAAAATATAGGTCCAAATTTCTTTATTACCCCAGAATTAAAAAATTCTAGCCAAAATATTCCATATATAATCCTGCATAACAAATGTCAAATTAATTTCTGTGACCATTGTGAGACCATGACAAGAGCTTTTCAGAAACTCAATCAAAATAATGACACATTAACCAAAGACAACCAAAAATTGTTAAGACAAAACCAAATTTTGCAAGACCAAATTTATATTCTCCAGGACACTTTAAAACAAACCCAAATTTCCTCTCAGAATTCGAGTTCTCCATCTCCAAAAATGGATGAGACGGGTTTACATTCCCCTCTGAATGTAAATAAATCCACTACACTGGATAAAAGTGTAGCTAGTCCGGTTCAAACAGCAACCGGTAAAGACATATCAAGTCCGTTGATGGCTGACACTTTGCCAAAAAGTGTAAGAAGACTACCGTCCAGTTTCAAACTGCAGACCCTTACTAAGGATAAAGATGCTAGTTCTAGTTCTAAGCCAGTAAAAGGTTTCAGATTAAACAAAAGAACTACTAAAAAAGATATTAAAGATTTTAGAAAAATTATTGGAGATATAGTTCGACAATTTTTACAGGAAGACCGTAAAGAGATGAATAATCCTAGTCCAAGTCCAGAAGATCAGTCAGATAATGATATGCTAGAACAATTATATGGTGGACAATTTGCTCAAGATCCAAATGAGGACGATGACTCAGGGATGTCATTCGATAGCACTGCACTACATAATTTGGACACCTAAGTATGAATAAAAGATAAGTAAGATAATAATACAAAAATTTATAAGACAAAGTTAAAAGAAGACTATAAAGACAGCGACATAAAGAAAGATGCCAAGACAAGCACTACTAGAAATGCCAAGACAAGCACTACAAGACAAAGGAAAAGTGATAAAAATATCGGATGCTAATGGAAGAAAGTGGAAGAAAGAAAAGAATCACAAGGACAACAATTTCAAAAGACCATGTGACAATGGGGCCCAGAGCGCACCCGGCAGGCTGAAGTTGATGATTTTGGAATCTTTTAATATTTTCATTTCAAATCCAGAGCTCAAATCCGACTTTCAGGCTCTATAAATTCCCTCATTCTATGTAAATACAAGTAGAGTGAAAGAAAGAGAGAAGTGTGAGACATTGAAGTTTCTTTGTGCAAGTTTTTCTTTGAGTGTTTCTTTGTGAAAATATTCATATAAAAAATAAAAAATAAAAAAAAAAATAAAAGAGTGTGTATATAAAAGTTTGAGTGTGGAATTTTTTCAGCTTTTTTAGGAGCAGTTCGGGGACTCCCGAAAGGGAAACCTATCTAAGTATTTCATGTAAGATCTATCTCTCTCAGTATTGTAAATTATGTTTTTTATGAAAAATTATGTTTATATGCATGTTAATATGTGTTAATTAAAACTTTTATAAGCATTTCCTTAATTATTAAGTTATCCAAAGTAGTGGTTATCCTCTTAACTGTATAACATCCTCCATGGATTAGCTTGTAAAGTCCTAGGAACCAAAAAGACATCATTAAGGAAAAAGGCCGTTGGTATGTCTAAAATCCAGGGTGGAGCTAAAGACGATTGATGTTATGCTAAAGGTTAAGAAGAAGAGATGAACAAGATAAACTAGTAATTTAAGGAAATGTTTTGAATCTAATTAACTTCATGAAAAAATTATTAAACTTGTTTTAGTAGTAGTTCTCTTCATTAAGCTGTATAATATCCCCTATGGATCAGCCTGTAAATTCCTAAGAACAAGTTATCTGGGGTGTGGCTGGAGACGCTGGATATTATGCTAAAGGCTAAGAAGAAGATACGAACAGGCAGGTGAGATAATCACTCAGAAGTTAAAAAAAAAAAATTATAATTAAGAGAGAGAGACGATCAAAACATGAAATATTACTAGATTAGGGAGTACTGAGTATGATTTTACAACCATAAGAAAGAAACCCTTAAAATAGCCACTCCTTTTTACAACATTGAAATACTAATTGAAAATATATATTAATCTCTTTGTCTCAGTTTATGTGTCACAAATAAAATTTTAAGAGTTAGTAAAAAAAAAATTTATGTTTTCAAAAATAATTTCAAGTTGTTAGTTATTGGGATTATAGTATTTTTTACATCATTTTTAAATAATACATATTATTTTTTTGTCATAATTTATATGGCACCGATAGAATTCTAAAAGTTAAATAAATATAAATCCTTTAATTATTATAATTTATAATTTTAAATATATAAAAAACTAAAAAAAAAAACAAATAAAAACAAAGGAATCACAAAAAAATAACCAAAATGTTGTATAATAGTACTTAATTACCTGTTGTTCTTACAAATTGACAAGGAAAGCATTAAAAGAACAGAGGATAGAAGTTCACGTGGTGGTTTCAGCGGCAACATATGTGAAATGTTAAGCGAGAACTTGGCCGTGAGTAAAGGAGAATATGGTCAAGCATTAAAAGAACAGAGGATAGAAGTTTAAAAAAAATGTTTTTTTATGACAACTCTTTACTTATTATATATGTAGCATGTTAAACACCACAAAATATCCTTCGGAATAACTCAATTAACATCACAAAATGTCCTTCGGAATGACTCAATTGATTAGGAGGACACTTATCCAAAATCAGTTCCTCCGGTGCTTTCAATCGAAACATTACATGTAGAGTTTATGCAAGATGCTTACATCCTTCCTGATATGAATGTTTTTTAAGTGCGGTTTACGTCCATATTTTATACTAGCTTTTTTTTTTATTTTGTTTCAAGTTAAAAGTAAATTGATATGGGCGAAAGTATTATTTATCTTATCCACATTTCACTCTGGTAAATGTCAAATCAGGCTACTCATTTTTCCAAATTGTACGTTCTAAATGTGAAAAAGAGAAATAAAGTCATGTGGCCCTGTATTGCATCGACTGAAAAAGGCTGAATTATTTGCAGTGATTCCATTAAACTTCCAGACAAGATTATTTTTTGCCCAACCCGTGAATTAAATTCCCCACATGTTATTAAATCTTTTTCATCGTAATTATTGTCCTTTTCTGAAATTAGGCGGAAAGTAAAAAGGTTTTTTCCTAAAAGTATTACTATTAGAATCGAAAAAGTATTTTTTCATAAGAAGTAGTTTGGTGTTTTGTCAATAAATTTAAAACTATTTTTAAGTAATAATTAGTGTTTGATCAAACATTTAAGAATATATTTGTCTCAAAAAAAAACTTTAAAAGGAAGAACTACATTTTTAAGTTTGTGAAGAACTTATTTTCTATCAAAACTTAGATCAAATACCTATTTTTTTAATAAATAAGTATTTTTGACCTCTAAAAATCGATTGAACAAGCTATTATTAGTTTTTCCTTTCACTTTTACATTGTCAATAAGCTCCAAAACCTTATATGTTCTTAAGCAAGCATTTCGACATGAATTGGTTAATATATTTTAAAAAGATGATATAGTATTTGAAGTAAATTAAGTTATAAAAGTGTATTTAAGTTGAAATTATGTTGAAACATAATAATGTTGAAATTTTGTGATTGGAAATTTTGTTTGCTAAAACCTATTTTTAAATATATAAATATTTTACACACATCAATTTATGTGAAAATATTTAATTAGATACGAAATAATCATAAATTATTTCCCTTTTTGAATTTTGTAATTGAAAATGGTTTGCCACCTTGTACGTGTTATTTACATATCATATATATATATATATATAAGAGAACCATAGGCCCGCCTACGTGGCGTTACCACAAATCAGAATTTCCTTTTAATTTAGTTATTTTCAAAATTAGTTTTCCCTTTTCATGAAAAGTTGTGGCTTTCATGAAAAATTGTGACTTTTATGAAGATTTATGACTTTTACGAAGAGTTGTGATTTTTATGAAAGGTTGTGAAATTTAAAAAATTTTACAATGGTAGAGACTCAACCAACAAAAATTGTGTGACCCTCCATTGATTAATTGACATTTGGATAATCTGTCTACTTTTTTACCTTTTTACCATCTCTCTCCTACTTACCTTCTTTTCATTCATTTTCTTATTTTCTTACTCCTAATAAATATTTTTTACTTCATTTTCTTAAGATGTTGATATATTGAATAAAAAGAATTAATAAACATTTTTTTTTATCACAATAACTAAAAGTGTTTTTAGGACTGAGTATTTAAAATACCCATATCATTCAATATTTTTAATAATATCAAACTAACTCAAAAATATTTAGTGTTTTCTCAATTACTAGCACCTAAAAAAATAAATTAATTCAAATTTAGTTTTCCATATTTTTTTAAATTTTGTTTTAGTTCATATATTCATAGTCATTGTTATTTTAATTCTGTTTTAGTTCATATATTTATAGTCATTCTCTTAACAGAGAGTATCCGTTATTTTTCTTAATTTAAGTTATAATTTTTTAAAATACTTAATAGAAAACGTTGGGAAATATATATTATAACTGAATGTACGTAAAGACACGAAAAATGAATTCTAATAATATTAAGGCTGAATGATATTATTATTATTATTATTATTATTATTATTATATTATTATTATTATTATATTATTATTATTATTATTATATTATTATTATTATTATTATATAATGAGTAGTTAATTTAAAATTATATGGAACCGATTGATTCTTGAAAATAAATTAAGCATTGTAAGTTTTAATTTAAAAGACTTAAATTTCGTTCTGTGACCCGCCTCACCTGTATAAATTTTTAAAAACGTTTATGAGTCTGCCACTCCCTGTCCTGTTCTATCTCGTTGTCATTCTTATAGTTAAATATGATTATGGTGAAAGAAAAAGTATGTGTAATTTCAAAATAAGATCAAAAATCAAAACAAAAATAATCTTATAAATTACATATAAATTCATTTGATAACTAATATTTATATATTAAACAAAAAAAATGAAGATTTCACAGAACGAAGTTGATATATGAACTAAAACAGAATATTTTTTCAAGTGCAAAAAAACAAAAAATTCATAACTATAAATATATGAACTAAAACAGAATTTAAAAAAATATGAAAAACTAAATTTGAATTAATTTGTTTTTTTAGGTGCTAGTAATTGAGAAAACACTAAATATTCTTCAGTTAATTTGATATTATTAAAAATATTGAATGATATAAGTATTTTAAATACTCAATCCTAAAAACGCTTTTAGTTATTGTGATAAAAAAAATGTTTATTAATTCTTTTTATTCAATATATCAACATCTTAAGAAAATGAAGTCAAAAAATATTTATTAGGAGTAAGAAAATAAGAAAATGAATGAAAAGAAGGGTGAGTAGGAGAGAGATGGTAAAAAGGTAAAGAAATAGACACATTATCCAAGTGTCAATTAATCAACGGAGGGTCACACAACTATTGTTGATTGGGCCTCTATCATTGTAAAATTTTTCGTGAAATTTCTAAAGGATTATAAGTTTTCCAAAGAATTGTGACCTTTTCGATAAGGCACAATAAGCATTTGTTCACACTACCCTTTGTTGTCTATAAATAGAGGAATTTCCCAACGATTTATCATTTCACCAACGATTATTTATTTATTCAAAAATTTAATATCTCAGGTTGATGTTCATTTGATTTCCCAAAACTATCAAATAGTAATACTTCCTAGAAGAAAAATGATAAATTATAAAATTATTAATGTTCGTTACTATGTAATCTTGTATGTGAGATAATGTAGTGTTTTAGTTTTAATGACTGATAGGTTTCAAGTATTATTTTATAAATTACATGACACTAAATTCCAGCGCTAGGCGCGGATAATTTTTCTAGTATAAGAAAAAGTAAAATCACCTTTTAAAAAGGGAGTAAAAAGTTGAAAAAGATTCGTTATGCATAGATATATATAGAAACATAAAGTATGGCGGTTGGTATTTACACACCCTTTACGATAGTATAGGGATATATTTGGCATTTTCCCCAATTCTAAAATTGAGTCATTTCTCATTTTATAAAAAGTTAAATTCCATTTTTTGGGTCAGAGAGAAAAAAGATAATGCAATTTCATGGAGTATTATTTTTCTCACACACACACACACACACACATATATATATATATATATATATATATATGTCACGATCCAGACCGTCGTAATTGCCACCCACACTAACCCTTCGGTAGAAGAACCATTAATACTAATTAGCTAACCAAAAACTACATAACTTAATCAAAATTAAGGCATTTAAAGTTACGAAAGCAGGTTTAAATGCATAAATTCCCATAAACTCCAAAATTTTAAATAAACTAATCAAACTAATGCGGAAGAACAACCCCTAGAACCTGAAAGTCAATGTACCAAAACTCTACTAACGACAAGTCTAAGAACAAGGGGTACAACCCCGAAGCTAAACAAAACACCTTAAACAAATAGTCTGAGTTCGAAAAGAATAAACTTAAACAAGAGAGATCCATGGCAGCCTGAAAGAACTGGGTCACCCTTGAATCCGATCACACTCAATAGTCACTTAGCTGAGGTCTATCAATAGCCGCCTGAAGATGCCTTGTACTCAACAAAGAACAAGCAAGTGCAATATCAGCACACAACCACAGTGTACTGGTAGGATTACATAGTTATCCCATTAAGTGAAACATATATAAGTCATTACAACATTATAAAATAGGCATATACCGAATATATATAATATTAGTCATATTTTCAGGATCAATGTAACATTCTACTTTCTTAATAATACACATTGGTTATCATTTTAGAGCAAGATAACGTATTTCAATATCAATCATCATTAGATATGAACGTAATCATCACAAGTATATACACAACACAATTCAATAGTCCTTTCATGGAACCCAATTCAATGGTCCTCTCATGGAACCCACACCCAAACTGTTAGCATACCGGAACGTGGTACCCGATCTAATATTTATGCCGGAACATGGCAACCGATCCTATATTTATACCGAAACGTGGCAACCGAGCTCATGTTATGCCGGAACATGGCAACTGATCCATTCAACAAACCACAATCACAATCATAATGTATATTCTCACGATCATACAATAAGATGTGATTCATTGCATACAATTATTCAATTATCCTCATTTATAATTAGGGTGATCAATAATGCAACATTCGCATACATACATGCATTATAATGAGGAATTACAAACATATATCACACCAGCATGAAATCACAACTATCACCTACCTTAAATCCAAGCTTGAATCCCCTAAGGCACTTAAATTTTCCCCTTCCGGATTCTTTCTGCTTGTTCTAGGTCTACAAACAATTAATATACGCAAGGATCAACAATCAAAGGTCTAATTATCCGGATTATAACAAACCCAATAACCCTAGACCAAACCCTTGATCCCCATACCCAGGTTAGGGTTTCTTCCACCATAAACCACAGACCAACCCCCCCCCCCCAAATCAATTGATAAGTACCCAAGAAACTAAGTTCTACGGATTTGGAGAGTGAAAACCTTACCTTTAGCCTAAAAAATGGTGGAAAACTGTTAAGAAACACCTAGGGTTGTTCCTTAGCTCTCAAAGTCGAAAAGTGTAGAAGAAAATGATTTTTGGATTTATTTTCGACTTTAAGTTGCGTCTGTCCCGCTACGGCAGGACCCATCCTGCTACAGCGGCAGCCATCCTGCTATGGCAGCATACACGGAGATAGAATGCTGGAATTTGAATTCCAAGCCCCCATTTCACAACACACATTCAACCTTTGACATTCAAAAATCACCCGTTCACGCTAAGATCATTTTCGGGAGTTCTACACGCCCGAATTCAATTCCGTAAAGTCGTACGAGTTTCTTAACGTCTTAGCTATCTATTCATGTAATCAAAATCATAATTAAATCACCCAGTTGTTACCAAGTTTTCCTAGACTTTATTGACTCTGATTTCGTCCAAATCTGGACTAGGTTAGGAAATTCCAAGTTACTACCAAAAGTTTTCTGACCCCAATTCTTTCTCTACTGCTTTTCCCTAACGACGGAATCAGATCGTTACAATATATATACTTCCTTTTGAAAATAGAAGTAATAACTTTTGATAGTGCTAGGTACAAATTTTATCACTTTATTACTTAAACTAAATATGACAATTGACTACTCTGGTGCCCACTGGCTCATAGGACGTTTAGACTGTCTCCAACCCTCTATTTTACTGTCCATTCTCTATATTTTGAGGGTAAAATAGAGAATGTCCTCTCTAATCACTCTCTATTTTATCCTCTACTCTCCAATTATAGAGAGTTGAATAGTAGTTCTTCAAATTTAGAGAACTACTATTCATACTCTCTATTGTCTGAAAAAATAGAAAACTCTATATTTAGAGAGTAAAATAGAGTGTAGGGTTGGAGATGCCCTTAGGACCACCTCAAATCTTAGCATTTTATTAGATAAGATGAAGCTTTTTTAACTTACGTCTTAGATATTATATTCAGAGAAAACAAAAGTTAAAGATATTTTAGTTTATAAAATCTTCTTAAATAAGAAGACGGAGTAAACCAATAAATTACTAATTTGAGAAATAAAAATGAAACTATAGCCTAAATAGGAATACTCAGTTCAAAAACCTGATGCATGGGATCCACACACCTCTTGTTGGTCATGTGATGTGAAAATGGTGGTAGGTGGGGAGGCCTGTAGAGATATTGTTTTAAAATAAATGGTGTTTCCTGATTAGGCACACCATTTAAAAATGAAACTACTTATTTCTAAAAAAATATTTATTTAGGTTTCTTAATATGGTGATCGATATTTACAAAAGAAAAAAATTGTTTTGCTATAACAGATAATTGTTACGAAATTGAATAGAACATAGAGGAGAAGTAAGTTTCACATACGATACTAAATAAAACATAGAAGCGTGATTCATAATCTCAAATAAAACTTTGCAATCATATTACATGACTTTTTACGATCCGTAAATGTCATTTAGACAATTGAGGGTTAAAATAATAAATTTTTATGTAAAACGAATCAAGGTAGTTTATAATTGAGATATATTTAAATTAAATAAAGAGGTGATGCAAAATTATAGAGAAAACTAAAATAATTGGCGACACCCTTGTTAATTGTATATTTAAATAAAATAATTGGATCCGTACTTGAGAAAAAAATACAAAATTAGTTGGATATTCCATAATAAATACATGATTGATGAAAAAAATATGTTATTTGAGTTTAGATAACATAGGACATTTAGGACCACCTCAATTTTTATAAATCTTATTTCTCTAATTTCGATCGGATAAAATAAAAGTTTTTTAACTCATATCTTGCGGAATAGATATTATATTCCGACCAAGGAGAAGTTAAAAGATATTTTAGCTCATAAAGTTTCATTAAAAAAAAAAAAAGTAAGTAAAACTATAAATTACTAATTTGAGAAATAAAAATGAAAATTTAGCCTAAAATAGGAATAATCTGTGCAAAAACTTGATGCATGGGATCCACTTGAAAAATGGGGTAGGTAGGTGAAGAGGCCTTAGAGATATTGGTAGAAAGGTTCCTTTCAAAATAAGTGGTATTTTTGGATTAGTCATATTTTGTAACAAAGAAATTACTTATTTTTAAAAATAAATAAGGAGTAGTTTTACTAATTTACGTGTAATCAAAGAAAATTAAAATAATGGTTGTTGATCTTATAAACAAGAGTAAGAACCTATTTGAGTTGATTTATTTTAAATATTTTTAAATTAAAATAATTTTAAATAGGTTTGAGTAGAATAAAAAGTGTTTGTAGACACTAATTTTTCAATCAAATAAAAATAAATTATAAATTAAAATTTCTAATTTATGGCTTTTAACTTTAAGCGATTAGTCAAACCCAATCCAAATAGGCTCTTAACTTTAAAATAATATCTTAAAACTCTGAAAACTACTACTCCCTCCGTTTAAGAAAGAATGACCTCCTTTTCTTTTTAGTTTATTTAAAAAAGAATGACCTCTTTCTTTTTTTTGTAATATTTTACATTCAGTTTTCCACGTGACATGTTTAAGACCACAAGATTAAAGGGCAATTTTGTATATTTGACATAATTTTAATTTAGGACCACAAAGATTTAAAAACCTTCTTTATTTTTTTAAACTCCGTGCCAAGTCAAACTAGACCATTCTTTTTTAAATGGAGGGAGTAATTTTTAAGGTGAAAAGAAAAGTAAGAAATTCACTTATTTTAAAACTAGGTGAATATTTGACTAATTTAATACATGATGCAGAATCAAAACCAAAATGGGAAGCAGTCTCAAGAACTCAGAAAGTAGAACTGATCAGTGCCACCTCAATTTTGTTGCATTACTCAATTTCGAAAGTCCTATCTCGCTGTCTCTTCTTGTGCATCTGTATTTTAAAATGTATCTACTTATATTCATATATTGACTTGAAATCTAAAAGAAATAGGAAATTATTAATCAGTTGTGATGTAGTAGTAATATTTGTTATATAAGATAGTTTTTCTATAAAATTTTAACTGTTAATTAAAATGAGAATTGACATAAAATTAAACGGAAGACAACCATTTATTTATTTCATACATAGCATTAATAACTAGCAAGGCTAGTAATCAGCTATCCAGCTGATGATACATTTTAACAGTAACATAAGCAAACACACACATTAATACTAATTAAACATAAAATTTGGTACCATAGCCACCAACTCATGAGGACTTAACAATCCTCAAGCTTGATCTCCACACTTTGAATGGATACACCTTCACCACCTACTTTTGGAACCAAAGTTATCGCAATAGTATCTTCATCTTCCAATCCAATATCCTCCAACAGTTCTGTTATCGCCAGCGTGAAAGTAACACTCGTAGCATTCTTAGTCTTATCACTTCCATGAACATGCGGCAAGCTAGTATAACTCCCCGCAAACTCCGCCTTATCAAGCTCATCCGCATTCACAGTCTTGTCAACGTTCAGGAACACATCGAACCTTACATACTGAGTATCATCATAGGCTACTTGATTGAACGTCAGTATCTCCTCTTGCTCATTTTTCTCCTGTGTAGTCCTTGACGAAGCTGGTCTGGTGATAGAGAAGGAAATCGCACGGTCCAGCTTCGCTAGTGGGAACACCTTGGTGACTGGTGCAATTGACGCTGTATTCACTTTTCCTGCTGTAGTTTTTCTGATCGGTTTAAAATTACGCCATGGAGTTGGCATTGGAGCGTAACCGAATCCCATTTTTTTACTGTCCAAACAGTCACGGACTTTCACACGGTAAGGGTTGCGATTTTCATCGTAGAAAAAGAATTCAGAATTCAGCCAATCTTTATTTGATAGATCCCTTCTTTTCCCGCCAATTAATTTCCATTCATCCCACATCCGGTCCACATTTGCGTGGTGACAGTAAAAAAGTGGGTCTAAACCGGCTGAATAGAAATTACCCATGTTTTCACCGTTTTTTTGTCGAGGTTTGTCACCGGTCCAGATGTGAACCGGAGTGTGAGGGATGTTCTCAATAGTACCCATTCCCGGACTTGGTTCAGTCCCCAGAGGGTAAGCAGCACCGAAGAATTGGGACGGACAAGGAGCATTAGTCACCATTTGACGGTACATTAGTGTTAAATTATTAGTCATTATCTGGAGCTGAGGTGTGTCAACTTCCTGACCAAAATGACCAAGATCAATAATAGTTCCATTGCGATGGGTTTGATTACGTTTATCATCGTAAAGAGATGATCCCTCACGATCAAACATGGGAGGTATACGCATACCTTTTGGATGATCCCAATTCCAGTATGGCAAAGCAAAAGTTGGATCATTAATAAGTGATCCCAAAATTCTTTCGTAGAAGTACAAGTACCATCTATGAAACGGAAAGAAAAGCCACGAGAAATGAACTTGCAACTCTTTACCACCAACTTTGTAAGCACCGTTACAATAAGCACAATGAATATTAGCTTGTTGTTTAAACCCAAGAGGGTCAAAAGAGTCTTTATCAAGTTCCCTCATTCGACTCGTAGCCAATTGATACTTGGCTACATACTCCTCATCCGCCGCATGAGCAGGGGGCCGGATGCGGAGTTTAGTCATAGGAGGGAACTTGTAGTACGGAACACTGTCCATATCATCGGGTACAGGAGGGCAACAACTGTATGACACTTCAATACCTTCTTTTACATGGGCAACACCACAAGATTTGAGATCAGGAGGTGGTATAGGAGAAGCAGAGGCTAATGGTGCAAGATTAGCTGCACCATAAAGACCTCCTAACCCTAAAAGAACATTTCGTCTATCAACAGCATCAAGGTTTTTGTCATGCCCGCCAACATTATTGTTGGCGTTGCATGAAACCTTGAAACTTTGATTACGCCTTCCGTGGAGGAAAAGTTTGAGAGGGTTTTGATAAGAAAGATGACTTGTTGTTGGTGAAGGAAGAAGAGAGGGATTTGTTGGTGCATAAAGGAAGAGTAGTAGTAGCAGTAGAAGAAGAAGACATTGTGTTGTGATGAGTGATTTTGGTTTGAAGAGTTGCAACCTTTATTTATACACAAAAATGGTGAAGGTATATGTAGCACAAAACGTGTAACACATTGGTGATAATTGTAGATCTTATCTTGGAGTAATTATTCTTATAGTATCATTAACTAATAAGTAATTTCTGAAAAAAAAAGCCTTAATGATACCAATACAGTATATATATATATATATACTGATTTAGTATCAGTTAAGCGAAATTATCAATCTTAATGATACCAATACAGTATATAATACTGATTTAGTTCAGTTAAGCAAAAATTTATCACCCGTAATGAATGGGAGGTATGAACTGTAATTATTTATGAGAGAATGAGTATTTCAGGAATTATTTTTTATTTGAGTATGAACTTGTAATTACTTTGAATTTTATGGCCCATTTATGTAAATTATCATATTTTTTAATATATCATTTATATATTTTTATTATTGTAAATTAAAGTTATTAACAACAATTCTCAAATATATAAGTTTAACTTTTAAAAAAATTCATATCTAAATTCATAATTAAAAAACTCAACTCTAGAAATTTGAATTTCGTCACATAAATTGAACAGAGAATAGTTGTTGAATATTAGAGTGCTTAAATTTCTCTGGATTGGGCCAGACATTATTTCCTCTTGAATGCATTTTCGATCCATGGAAAGAAAATCCAGCTATATTTTCGCTGGTAATCATCCCTAATACCAATTGGTTTTAATTAATATTCACCTAAAATATATAGATATATAGAGATCCCATAGACATATAGATAGTAGAAATTTGAATAGATGTTAGATCTCCAAGTGGACAATAAATCGGACTGACAAATAGTTTGTTTAGTCTAAGTTTCTAAAATTAACTTTTTTTAGAAAGTGATGTTTTCAAAAGTGTTGTTTTTTAAAAAAACAATATTTTTGGTGAAAAATCGTTTTTGTTTAACCAATAAATTTAAAAAATACTTTTAAGCATTAATTAATATTTGACTGAGTTTTTAAAAAAAATATTTTTAAGTATACAATAAAATCTCTATAAATTAATATAGGTTGGACCATGAAATTTTATTATTTTATAGAGATATTATTTAATTGATAAATTAATATTTATTAATTTAAGAATGGTTTGAGATTTAATGAAGGTTAATTTTGATTATATCAAAATTATTATATCTTATTAATTTATGTATCATATTTATTGATTTCAGATAAAAAAATATTATATATAAAGTACAATGAATACATCAAAATCATTGTATCTTACTAATTTATGTATCATCTTTATTGATTTCACATAAATATTAAATAATTGTCCAGCCCATGATATTAAACATTGAAACCATTTTTGGATATGGTTTAAAGAAATTTCATATGTTTCTTATATAGTTTTTTTTCTCACCATCATACATCGAATGTTTTTAATAAAAATACAATGAATAATAATTGATTATTAAGAAATAATGAACATTATGTATTATTTTACAATGAATGATTGAATTCTTGAATTTCTTTAACAATGAATAGAGATAACTGTCCAACCCATAATAGAAATATTGAAGAACTACAAAATGTTGAATTGTTTTTCTTGCCATCCAACATGACATCATCCAAAATTCAATCTTGTGATGTTTGGATAATAAGAGCTTTCAAGATGTATCACTACTAAAAAACTGCCGAAAAACGACGGCCAAAAGCGACAGACTGCGTTGCTTTTTTGGTCAAAATCGACGCAATCATGTTCGCCGCTTTTTAAAAAGCAACGGACAGCATCGCTAAAAAGCGATGAATTGCGTCGCTTTTTTATATTTTCATTTATTTTTATTTAAAAGCGGCGCGATCGCCGCTTCAAAATTAATTTTTGAACTACCTAAAAGCGGCGAACTAAAGGACTCGTCATTACTATTTTGGGTTTATTTGAAAATAATAATGTAAAAAAGCGATGGACAAAACCACCCTGTCCATCGCTTTTTTCTGCAATTTTTTGACAACAGAAACTGGCAGTTTCTGTTGCCCACCTGCAAATATAAATCAATTCAATTCATATCGAACCAGCCCAATCAAACAAAATACAATCTAAACATCACACACAACATATAAAACAACAAACTTAAATCAATCTTAAAAAATATCTAAATTACAATACAAAAACTTAAAAAGTCATTCAAAATGTGTTTCAAAATTTCAAAAAGTTTGTAAAAGAGACCTAAACTAGGTAGTGCGATCTACAAAATCATCCTCTTCCTCACTGTCGTTGTAGCGACCTTTCCGAAATAATATAAGCCAATAACTCACGAGATTTTTATGCATATATTGTTCTCACACTAGTAAAAATGATACAGAAAGAATATTACCAACTTTCGAGCACCCAAACTAGGTGGTTCATACTTCATACAATCATTCAAAACAAGTAGTAAATTTAATATATTACAAGACTTGGGCTTACATACCCCAAATGAACAAAACATGTAGCCATACTTATATTACAACCCATGGTGACATGATCAGATTAGCTCTCAAAATTTCATGTAAATATACAACACATAAATCATGTATAAGTCCCAAAGTTTATACAAAATATAGATGCCTATATGCAAATGTGATCTTCCTTAAGGCTCTCAAAATCTCCAACTCCAATGGCTAGCTTCATGCCTCCTCTCGATCATTCCCTACGATAGAAACAACTATCGCTAAGCATATAGCTAGTGGTGTAAAAACTATAGGTTCGGAGCACTCAAAATTCACCAAGCTACCTTTCTCAAATCATGAACAGCACAATTGAAACATAATAAATAAATTAAGTAACAATATATAAAGAGTATCAAGTTCGATATTTAAAGATCCACATGTCAAGAACGCTTATAGCACCATTTTCCAAGAGATTCAATAACAAGGCTCGCCCAATATATACATCATGTCGTCACACCAAGCACAAGCAGGTATCAAGAAGGGCCAACGCCCTATATCAAGAAGGGTCAAAGCCCAATAATCAAGAGAACCAAGAACCATATTAAAAATGGCTTTCTAGTTCGTACTTAAAATGAACAACTTCCATTCTTAAGATGGACTAAATATCCAGAGTCAAGATGGCAAATGATCTGAATTAAGAGGCATACCAATAGTGACAAAGTCACAACCACAAGAAGGACAAGGCCCCAACAAGAGTGCCAAGTGATCAAACAATCCGTACAAGTGGAGGAGTTACATAAGCGTCTTTAACGTCTTAAAGGATACCAACACAACAATGCAAATTGACAAGAGGTAACCAAAGTACCAAGATCAACTTTCGGATATACCAGCAGTTAAAAGAGTGCAAGTACAAGTTTATACACAAACCTCAATACTTTAGCGTAGAAACAATCCAACACAACTTCGTAAGTTCAAACCGTAGACCAACCAATGTATCAAGGTCCTCAACTTGTTCACGAGTATATACAACCTTAAAAATACAATAAAATAACTTCTTTAATTATTAGTATCTCAATAATGTCGAAGTAAAACAGTATTATCATCACAAGTAAGCTTAGCCTGTACAGATACGACTATGCTCCCAAAACAGTGATTTTGGCCAACCTAGTACCTCATGTTGCAACTTAGATTTGAAAAGGAAAACGACAAAACTAGACTTTATAACCTTCATGAAAGATGTAGGTACATCTCTTAAGGTTGCAACAAAACAAGAATCACCGCAAAATATATTTTTTACAAAAAGATATATTCAAAACACTAACAGTTGTCCATACAGGATTTCTAATTTCGAACTCTGGACAGAACTTGTCCTATGCTGCATCCCATATTTCGAATCCATAACAGCTAAATTAGAGTTTTACATAAACATAAAAGTTGTACATATACAAATTAGTTTTCTAAATCATATTTATTCACTGTAAACGAAGTTCTATAAAACAAGTTATGCTCAAAATACTAAACATTACCCAGCTCAAAAACAAATTTTTCCCACTTACCAAAGAGAAGGGTGTGTCTCAAATCCCAGCCAAAAGGACCAAGTTTTTCTTTTGTGATTTTGAAGAAAAAGTGGTTAGATAATGTTCTAAGGTTCTTAGACTTCAAGGGAAATGAATTTCACTAGAGGAGGTTGTTAACAGAACTACTTTAATTGAAGAACAAGAGGCAAGAGTTGCATTACAATATAATAGAATGATATTCAATACAAAAAGAATAGGAAGGCTATATAAGCAGCCATTAACTAAAGTTAACCCAGAAAATAGGCCCAATAACAAAAGCCCAAACATATGGGTTAACATCCCCCCTCAAACTCACAATGCAACAGCAATAAGCATTGAGAGTTTGTTACACAAAAATTGAAACCGAGACGCCGACTACGCCTTCGTAAAAAGATCAGCAATTTGCAAGGACGACGGAACAAAAGGAAGTGATATGGTCCCGAGCTCTAAATGATGATGGGTGAAGTGATAATCAATCTCAATGTGCTTCGTCCGCTCATGAAAAACATAATTCTTTGCAATTTGTATCGCACTTTTGTTATCACAATACAGGGGAGTAGGCAGAGAAATGTGAACCCCCATAACTGCAAGAAGCCAATGTAAGCAAACAATCTCACATGTAGTCACAATCATAGCACGATACTCAGCTTCCGTGGAAGATCTAGAGACAACATCATGTTTCTTGCTCTTCTATGAGATTAAAGAGTCTCCAAGAAACACACAAAAATTAGTGATGGATTTACGATCATTGCGATCGACATCCCAATCAGCATCACTAGAGGCTCGCAACTCGAGAGATAACATCGAGGGAAACAAGAGATTCTGAAACTGAGTCCCATGAAGATATCTCAGAATACGGCACACTCCCAGTGAATAAGTAGAGCAGAATAAATCAAGCTAACAACATGAACTACATGAGCTATATCTGGGCGAGTAATAGTAAGATAAACCAAACTACCTACAACAGTCCGATAAAGACTCGGATCTGATAACAGAACACCATCACTAGAAGAGTACCGTGCATTGGTTTCAAGGGGAGTATCTACAGTCCTGTTGTCAGAAAGGCGCGCCCGTTTAAACAAGTCAGATATATATTTAGTCTGAGAAAAAAGATACCCTTTCTTAGACTGAGCCACCTCAATACCCAAAAAATAATGTAGCAAGCCCAAGTCCTTCATGGCAAACCGATGAGCCAAATCACGCTTCAATGACTCAATACCACCATAATCATCACCAGTAATAACCATATCATCTACATATAAGGACAAACGAATTTTCCCTGCACTCGTACATCTAACAAACAACGCCGAATCATGATTACTCGGGGCAAATCCAAGAGAAGTAATCACAGTGGAGAATTTCTCAAACCAAGCACGAGGGGCTTGCTTAAGGCCATATAAAGCTTTTCGAAGCCGACAAACTTTACCCAGCTAGTGGTCAATACCTGGGGAAGGAGTCATATAAACTTTCTCATGGAGATCACCATTCAGAAATGCATTCTTGACGTCCATTTGAAATATCTTTCACTGTCGAACGGATGCAACAACAATTATAGTGCGAACAATCATCATCTTTGTCACTGGGGCAAAAGTCTCCTCATAGTCTATACCATATTTTTGTGAGTATCCTTTTGCCACAAGTCTGGCCTTGTATCGCTCAACAGACCCATCAGACTTTGTTTTTATCTTATACACCCATCGACAACCAATCGTATGTTTACCAGGTGGGAGGGTAACCAAATCCCATGTATGTGTCTGATAAAGAGCAGTGAGTTACTTAACCATAGCATTCTACCAAAGAGGATCAGTCACAGCCTCTCGATACGACTCAGGTTCAGACAAATGATGTATGCTTGCAATAAAGGAAGCAAATGAGGCTAAGTATGTAGAGTAAGCGAAATTTGGTAGTTTGGTGGACTTAGAAGGATGAGTAGACCTCCTCAGAAGTGGTGGGTCTCCCGTCTCAACAGGCAAAGAAGCAGACTCAGGCATAGGTGGGGCTAAAGCACTATCATCAGGTGGCATGGATGAATCCAAAACTGGAACCTCCATGTCAACGCCAAAAGGATCAATATGCTAAAGATCTGATTTCATTACATCATGGGATTTAGCTGGAATCGAATTAAAAGGAATATGTTCCAAAAAGGTGACATCCCGTGAAACATATAATTTCTGACTTACAGGATCATAACAACGATATCCTTTTTGTCCAACACCATACCCCAAAAACACACATATAGCTGATTTTGGCCCCAGCTTATTTCGTTCAACATGAGGGCGAAGAACATAGCAAGTACATCCAAAAACTCGTAATGCAGAATAATTCGATAGGTGACTATATAATTTCTCAAATGGAGATATCCCAGAAATCAATGTAGTAGGAATACGATTAATCGCATATACAGCTATTAGGACTACTTCTCCCCAAAAAATACTAGGAATCTCTGCAAATAAGAGTAAAGAGCGTGTTGTCTCAACAATATGGCGGTGTTTCCTTCTCGCAACACCGCTTCGCCAAGAGTGTTTGCATAAGACGATCGTGTATGGTACCATCAGAGGTGAGTAACTGAGTGAAATCATTAGAGGTATATTCGCCCCCTAAGTCACACCTGAAGCACTTTATCACAGCCGAATGTTACGTTTTAACAAGGGCTCTAAAGTTGCTGTAAATGCCAAAGAAATCAGATTTGTGTTTCATAAGATAAACCTAGGTATAACGAGTAAAGACATCTATAAACGAAACATAATAGGTCGAGCCACTCTTAGTGGATATTGGCGATGGGCCCTACACATCAGAATAAATAATATCAAAAGGAGCAACAGAACAAGACACACTTTTATTAAACGGTAAAGCCGAGAATTTTGCCAGTTTACAACCACTACAATCAGAAATATCACAAGTGTTCAAATGACCCAAAGCACCAGTAGAGGCTAAGAAACGTATACGTGACACTGACACATGTCCCAAATGGGAATGTCAAAGATAAAACTGAGAAGACAAGGGACTCAAATGAAAAGACAACAAATCAATACTAGAGGCAGCAACAATAACATAAGACACTTTGAGAATCTCCAAGACATAGAGTTTCCCTAACCAATGGCCAATCCCAATCACCTTCTGAGTGTGTTGGTCCTGTACAACACAAACAGATAACTTTACACAATTGACTTACCGAAGCAAGATTCAAAGAAAGTTTGGGAATGTAATAAACATCAGAGAGAACAATGTTAGGGGTAGTAACAGAACCAACACCCTCTACTGTCATAGATGCAGCACTAGCGGACATAACAGAGATTGGTGAAATAGGGGACAAAGAACCAAACGATGACAAATAAGGTGACATATGATGAGACGCACCAGAATCCAAAATCCATAGGGAGGACGGAATACCTGAGGGACTAGAAGAAGCTGGACCTGAATGAGACATAGATGCGAACATGGCAGTAGGATTAGAAGCCATAAACCGCCCGAACTGCTCAAAACACGGGATCCAACGCAAAGGTGGCATAGTGCTAATGCACTCGATTCGCTGATGGTGCAACAAAGCGAAGTGATGAACTATGGAGGACGAGCATCAAAGGAGCGTGACCCATACTTCTGTTACCCATACTTCTGCTGCTATCCAGATTGAGACTATTTTACCTTGTTAAGTAAAAATGGACACTAAGTCTTCCAATGGTTTTTCTATTTGCAGAATGCACACTCATCAAATGCAACTTTAGGAGATTGTCGAGAATGTGGTGGTCTAGACTGATCAGTTGAAACAGCAAACACAGCAGGAGTATTAGTTGTTTTAGACCCTTTATCCACTTGAGACTTGATACGGGTCTATTCTACAATCAGTTCATGAACAACGAAATCAACTATGGGGAGAGGAGATCGATGAAGGATTGTTCCACGCAGTCCTTCAAAGTAAGAACGTAATGCCATCAAAAATTGAACCAAACACTGTTTTTCCCTCCTAGTAATGTATGGCTCAAAAACTTTCAACTCTGCAGATTCAGTAAGAACCAATTGATCCCACAAATTTGACATTGCAGCATAGAAATCTTGAATGCTCATTGCATTCTATTAAAGGGAAGGAATATCATACTCCAATTGGTACAGCTTAGCAAAATTAGACTAAGTATACAATCTCTCCAAATGATCCCAAACTTCCTTTGTTGTGTCATACTTAGTCAATTGCATACTAATTGACTGAGTTACAGAATTATTGATCCAAGTGATAAGCTTGGAGTTAGCAGTTTCCCATGAGTCTATCAACAATGCAAAATCCACAGCCTTATCATCTTTAGGTTTGACTGTAACCCCAGTGACATAACCCCACATATTCTTCCCATGAAGAAAATTCTTCATGACATAACTGCAATAGGCATAATTTTTACCATCTAATTAAGCATTAATGGACTGGAGAGAATCATCCTTTCCAGTCATATTGTCAAAAGAGAAGTAAATACAGCAAGACACGAACAATTCCAAAACAAAAATTAAACTACCTTAGGTCGAACTGATCTAAACAAAAGCAGCAGCAGCACCAAGCAACAGGTGACCGCTACCAGATCTTCAACCAACAAATCAAGGAGCATGGATCGATTTAGCTTTTGATACCATGTTAACATAGCTACTTTAATTGAAGAACAAGAGGCAAGAGTTGCATTACAATATAATAGAATGATACTCAATACCAAAAGAATAGGAAGGCTATATAAGCAGCCATTAAATAAAGCTAACCTAGAAAATAGGCCCAATAACAAAAGCCCAAACATATAGGCAAACAGAGGTGTCAAAATATAGTCTCAAGAGTGATGTTTATCACAATGCACAGTTGTCTCCAAAAGGTGGCTGCCCCAAAAAAAAAATGTTGGCTGCCCAAAATGTATACATATATACATATATGTATAACCCTCACTTCCCTTTCAAGTTATACATAATTCAAATTAGAATATTACATAAATACCCCAATACAATCCCTTAAATTACGATCACATTTTATTTTAAGCAAGTTTGCAATTTTCACAACATTTCAAGTTCCCAAAATGAGAGTAAAACATATTGTAGTAATTAAGCAACAGTAAATCGACATGCGACTCTTGGTTAGAATTTAGGGGTGTTACAGTCGTTGTCGTCGGTGTCTTCGGGAGTTCAATTATTAAGTTCTAATTAATTAAGGTCATCAAGAATTAGTTATATTCAAGTTCTAGGTTCAAGTTCAAGTTCTAAATTCAAGTTTATATCAAAGTTCTAAAATTAGTTATACATAAACTTCAATCCAAAAATTAGCTAGTTATATTTAAGTTCTAAGTTCAAGTTCAATAACTAAATTCAAGTTCATATCTAATTTCTGAACTTAGTTATATATAAATTAAACTTTAGAATATTGTTATATTCAAATTCTAAGTTCAAGTTCAATTTCTAAATTCAAGTTCATATAATAATCTCTAAAATTAGTTATATATAAAATTTTAAGCCAAGAATAATTAGTTATATTCAAGTTCTAATTAAGTTCAACTACTTCAAATTCTAATTAAATTCATCATATATCCAATTTATAAAAATAGTTATATATACATAAACTTCTAACTCAAGAATTAATTAGTTATATTCAAATTTCAAGTTCAAATTCTAAATCTAACTTCAATTCATCTAATTTCAATTCATCTAACTTCAAATTAACACTTCACTAACTAACAATCAACCGAATTAAAAAAATCCCAATTCACAAGTACTAAAATCAAAAACCCTAAATCATTCACTAACTAACTAACAATCAATCAAACTAGTACTAAAATCAAATTAAAATAAATCATTCACTAACTAGCAATTAATTAACAAAATCAAATCATTCAAACTCAAATTGAAAGAATTCAAAAAATAATTTCATGAAATCCTAACCTTAAATTAAAGGAGAAGGAGACAATGGAGTGGGGTCGGGGTTGACAGCGGCGTAGTGGGGCAGCGGTAGTGTCAACGTCTGGTCTTAGAGAGAAGGAAGAGAAGAGAGAAGAAAGAGAGATGGAAAAATGGGGAATTTTCACGTTTGGTCTTCAAATATTTTAATAAAAGCGACGGACAACGTCTTTTAGTTCATCGCTTTTTTAAAAATATTTGACCAACATTTTGACCAAAAAGCGATGGACTAAGAGACACTGTCCGTCGCTTTTATTAATTATTTGAGCAGTATTTTGAACAAAAAGCGACGGACTAAGAGATGTTGTCCGTCGCTTCTTTAAAAAATAATTAATCAATTAAAATTAATAAGAAGCGACAGACGGTGTGGTTATTTTTTAATTTATAAATAATTATTTTTAATAATTAATAAAAAATGATGGACAATGTCTCTACCTATTTTAAATAAATAATTAATTATATATATATATATATATGGCGCAAAAATCCGCGAAATAAAGCGACGGACTAAGAGATGTTGTCCGTCGCTCTTTGTAAAATAATGTTTTTAAAAAATATTTTTATTAAAAAGAGACGGACAATGTGGCAATTGGCGTCGCTTTTAGGAGCGATACCGTCCGTCGCTTTTCCTTCAGTCATTTTTGACAGTTTTTTAGTAGTGTATTATCGTAACATATTTTATCGTAGGATATTAAAAGGCTATGAAGCGGGACAAATTGATCCAGCAAAGATTAATGTTTTGGATACTATCAATTTTGCAATCTCTGCTTGGACAACAAATGTTCAGCAAGACATAATAGCAAATTGTTTTCGACACTGTAAAATTAGTTTGGAGGATGTAATCTCAGAGAATTTGAATGAACCCACTTGTGAAAACGTCATTCATGAACTTGAGGTCATAATTGATGATCTCGGCTACCACAATAAAATGGATGTCAATAACCTGTTGGATTATCCAAGTGAAAGTGATACATGTTCAGAGGTCCAGAGCTTAGAAGAAATTGTGGATACCATCGAAAAAGTAATGTTGATGATGAAGTTGAAGATAATACTATATCTTTGGAACAATTATGCATAAGAAAACACTTATCGCATCTAGAACTCTTCGATATTTTATGGTGCAGTTTGAAAAGACAACACCGGAGCTCTTAAATATATTTGTACATTTAAAGAATTATTAATTTATGATATTAATGGGACAATATATTTATACAAGGATCTTCTGGAAATATATTATCTTATTATCTTATCGAAATTGGTGATTTTTTCCATTGGCCTAAGTTGGGATTGGAGGAAAATATTATTTTAAAGAGATTATTAATTTATAGAGGTTTTACTATATCTTCTTCAGAAGTGTTTTTCAAAAAAAAAATGTTATCAGAGAAAAACTATCTTTTTAGATTTTGCGAAACAGTTGCTACTACTTACCAAAACACTTATTTTCTCAAAAAATTAGATCAAATACCTCACCTTTTAAAAAAGGGTATTGGCCAAACATGCTAGTACTTGAGAGCAAAGGCAAACCCATATTTATATGTGGGGTGCATGTGCACTCATTAACTTCAGAAAAAATTATGCGTATATATGTATATTAATCTTGAGAAGCTAGTAAAAATTAGAATATAATTAATAGTGCACCCATGAGAAGCATAGCTACATAAGAGTGTCTTTGTTGTTACAAGTTAGAAGAACCACCCGTGAGACCAGGGTTTGAATCCAGTTAGAGCCGTATTTCTTTATTTTTATTTCAAGTTTATTGGTACACTCGAAATCTTTAAATTCTGAGTTTGCCTTTGTTGGAGAGGAGTTACTTTCTATTAAATCAGGAACAATAAGCTTAAGGGGAATTCAGAATTGGTATACAAACTTCATCTAAAAAAGCTTGTCAAAAATATTTTAAAAATTTATAATCAAACGCTAGCTAATTACTTTCTACTAGCTTTTTGGAAAATAGTTATTGAAGTTTGAAAAATAAAAAAGAATGTGAAGGTGTAGTTTGGATTATGTTGTATTTGAACATAAACTCTTTTTATTTGTTTTTCAGTATACTTAAAACTCAAACTTGATTATTTTGATCATAACTTTTTGTTATGATTATGCAGTATATATAATTCCATGTCGTTGCATTAGTAATTATTGATATTTTAAATCAGTTGGATTATTTGGTGAAGAATCAACAAAATAAATAGTTAGAACTTACAGTTGTTTGAATGATTGTTACATATGTGCTATTAGTTTAGGGAAAAGGCATAAATTTATTTTTTAACTTATTTCAAAAAGTCAGTTTACACACCTAAACTATTATGACGATCTATTACACTCCTATTCTTATAAAAAGTGTAACTAATATCACCCTAAAACTCACATAAAAATAAATTAAATATAAAAATAAAATAGGTGCGTTTGAGTCAAAAATAAAGTCAAAAAAGTACTTTTTTAACTTGCGCCCCCCCTACCCCCTTCCATTCTCCTTCTTCATGCCCCTCTTCTCTTATTTTTCTTCGGACTTTTTCTTCTTCATTTTTTCTTAGTCACAATTCTACATACCACAATCACAATCACAACTTCATTCTCAATAATCATACAATCAAGAAGTGATTTATGGTATATAGTTATTCATCTATCTCATTTACAACAAGTGTGATCAATAATGCAACATTCACATACATACATGTATCATAATGAAGCAAGAACAAACATACATCACGCAATCATAGAATCACAACCATCTCCTACCTCGAAACAATCTTGAAACCCTAAGAAACTTGATCCTTCCCTTTTCGAATTCGTTTCGCTTGTTCTTTGTCTATAAATAATCATAATAACACGGGAATCAATAAACAATCGCTAATTACCCAAATCGCTAACAATTCTATGAACCCTAGATCATACCTATGATCCCAAGCACCCAAAATAGGGTTGTTTCCACCATAGAATCTAGATCAAAACCCTCCCCCATCGATATTTACCCATTAGATTACGTTCTACGGATCGAAAAATGGATTCGGAGAGTTAAAACCTTACCTTTAGCCTCAAGAATGGTGGAAAACTATCAAGAGTCGTCTGGAGTTTGTTCCTTAGCTCTAAAAATCGAAAAGTGTAGCATAAAGTCATTTTGAGGTTTATTTACAACTTTAAGTCGTGTCTTTCCCGCCAGAGCGACCAAAACCACCGCCAAAGCGTCTTGTACGAAACAGTGAGCTATTTTAATAATTTCAAGACCCCCATTTCATAACACACCTTTAATCAACGACACTCAAAAAATACCAATCACGCTAAGATCGATTTCGGGAGTTCTACTCACCCGAATTTAATTTCGTAAAGTCGTACAGATTCATTAACGACTTATCTAACTACGCAAGTAATCAAAATCATAATTAAATCACCTAATTATTACTAAATTTCCCTACATCTTAATGACTTCAATTTCGTCCAAATCTGGACTAGGTTGGGAAATTCTAAGTTACTACGAAAAAGTTTTTTTACCCAAAATATTATCCTGTTGGCTTTTCTATAACGACGAAACTCGGTTGTTACAATAGATACCAATTTAGCTATCACTCTTCCCCGAGTGACAAACTTAGGAAAAACATGCTAAGAAAGGAATGAAGTAGTACCTGAATTGACGAACAATTGGGGATACTTGTCTCACATGTCCCTCTCGATTTCCCAAGTAACTTCCTCAACTAGAAGATGCTTCCATTGAACTTTCACGGACTTAATCTCCTTGGTCCTCAGCTCACGCACATCACGATCAAGAATTGCAATTGGTTCCTTCTCATATTGGAGGTCTTTGTCTCACACAATTGAGTCCCACTTAATGATATAATCCCCGTCACCATGATACCTCTTCAACATGGACACATGAAATACCGGATGAACTCTCGATAAATTAGGAGGTAAAGCCAATCTATACGCTACCAGTCCTACATATTCAAGAACCTCAAAGGGACCAATGTATCACAGACTTAGCTTACCTTTCTTGCCAAATCTTATCACCCCTTTCATGGGTGATACCTTAAGAAGAACATTCTCACCGGTTTAAAACGCCATGTCTCTTACCTTATGATCCGCACACTTCATCTGTCTAATCTGGGCTGCTAAAAGCTTAGTTTGAATACTCTTCACCTTATCTTGAGCATCCTTCACTAAATTGACCCCCAATGGTTTCACATCTCCAGCCTCAAATCATCCTATGGGTGATCTACATATCATCCCATAGAGTGCCTCAAATGGTGTCATATCTATGCTGGAGTGATAACTATTATTATAGGAAAATTCACACAAAGGTAGGAACTTATCCCAATGCCCTCCAAAGTCAATCACACATGCCCTCAACATGTCTTTTAACACTTGAGTAGTCCTCTCTGACTGCTCGTCTATCTGTGGATGGAAGGATGTACAAAAAGTGAGTTGTGTGCCCAATTCATCATGTGATTTCCTCCAAAACTTGGATGTGAATTGGGTACTACGGTCTGAGATGATAGAGAGGGGCACCCCATGCAACCTCACTATATCTTTCACAAAAACTTTAGCCAATTGTTCAACATTATAATCTATTCTTACCGGAATAAAATGGGCTGACTTAGTCAATCTATCAACCACTACCCAAATAGAATCGAACTTCCCCAAAGTCTTGGGAAGACCAACCACAAAATCCATGGCTCTCATTTCGCACTTCTATTCCGAAATTGGCATTCTTTAAAGCAAACCTGCAGGCCTTTGATGTTCATACTTTACTTGTTGGCAATTTTGACACTTGCCACAAACTCCGCAATATCCTTCTTCATGCCCGTCCACCAATAAATTCGCTTCAAATCTCGGTACATCTTGGTCACACCTGGATGAATGAAATATCGCGGACCATGGGATTCAATTAATAATTTTTTAATCAAGTCATCAACTCGAAGAACACAAATTCTTCCTTTAAAACTAAGCACACCTTCCGCAAAATAGTGCTCTCTTTTGCCTTACCAATCACAGTCTTCTTCTTAAGTTCATTCAATTTTTCATCCTCAAACTATTTGGCCTTGATCTCTTCAATGAATGTAACCCTCACTTCAATGCTAGCTAACACCTCACCATTTTCTGAGATGCCCCATTGCATGAACTTAGATTCTAAGGTCTGAATTTCTTTAGCCAAAGGTCGTTTGGTTACACTTAAGCAAGCTAAACTACCCATACTCACCGCTTTTCAACTCAAAGCGTCTGCCACTACATTAGCCTTACTCGAATGGTATTAAAGGGTGACATCATAATCTTTAAGTAACTCCATCCACCTTCGCTATCTCAAATTTAGATCTTTTTGAGTGAACACATACTGCAAAATACGATGATCAGTAAATACCTCACACTTAACACCATAGAGGTAATGCCGCTAGATCTTAAGAGCAAACACTACCACTGCCAACTCCAAATAATATGTTGGATAATTCTCTCATGCACCTTCAATTGACACGAGGCATAAGCTATAACATTCTTATCATGCATCAACACAGCACCCAAACCAGAATGTGAAGCATCACAATAAATAATAAAATCTTTACCTTCAACCGGTAATGCTAGAATAGGCGCGGTGGTCAAAAAAGTCTTGAGCTTTTGGAAGCTCTCCTCACATTTTTCAGTCCATTCAAATGGTATCTCCTTTTTAGTCAAATTGGTCAAGTGAGTGGCAATGGAAGCAAAATTCTTCACAAATCGACGATAGAAGCTAGCGAGCCCCACAAAACTCCTAACTTCCGTCATAGTGCTAGGCCGAACCGAATTCTTAACCGCCTCAATCTTTTGAGGATCTACCATTACCCCTTCTTTTGAAACTACATGTCCCAAAAATGCAACATAACTCAACCAAAATTTACACTTAGAAAATTTAGCATACAACCTTTGTTTCCCAAGAACACCTAAAACAATACGAAGATGGCCGGCATACTCTTCCTCACTTTTCGAATAAACCAAAATATCATCAATAAAGACTATGACGAAAGAATCAAGAAATGGCTTGAACACCCCATTCATTAAACTCATGAAAGTTGCAGGCGCATAGGTCAAACCAAAAGACATAACCAAAAACTCATAGTGACCATAACGAGTCCTAAATGTCATCTTGGGCATATCCTCGGGCTTAGTTTTTCAACTAATGGTAGCTAGACCTTAGATCAATCTTAGAGAAAACTGATGCACCTTACAATTGGTCAAAAAGATCATCTATTTGAGGCAAAGCATACTTGTTTCAAATAGTGACCCAATTCAATTGCCTGTAATCTATACACATTCTCATACTACCATCCTTTTTCTTAACAAACAACATTAGAGCACCCCATGGGGAAGCACTAAGACTAATAAATCAGTTATCAAGAAGCTCTTGGATTTGAGCCTTAAGCTCTCTTAATTCTGTTGGAGTCATGCGATCTGGAGGGATAGAAATGGGACGCGTACTAGGTTCTAAATCAATGCAGAAGTCTATATCCCTATTCGGAGGCATACCAGGCAAGTCATTAGGAAACAGTTCTCTAAATTTTGACACCACAGAAATAGACCCAATAAAAGGAGCCTCAATCTCAACATCCCTAATATTAGCCAAATAAGCCAAACAACAATGTCCTATCAATTTCCTAGTCCGAATGGAGGATATGATCTTAGCTTGCCTAGGCTTCTACACCCTTTCCCACTCTAATTTTTCCCTTCCTGGAATTTCTAAAGTTATAGACTTAGTATTACAATTAAGCACAACATAATGGGGGGACAACCAAGTCATGCCTAAGATTATATCAAAATCAGTCATATTCAAAATCACCAAATTAACCCAAGTCTGAAAAGCCATAAAAAAATAGGACAAGCACGATAGACATGAGTGACTATGATTGACTCTCCAACTAGGGTAGAAACATGGATAGGGGAATCAAGTATATCACAAATCATAGCAAATTTTGAGGCAAATCGCATGGATACATATGAATAAGTAGAACCCGAATCAAATAACACATTAGCCATCTAGTCAGAGACAAGAATAGTACCTGTGATCACCGCGTCAGACGCCTCTGCCTCATTCTTGCCCGAAAAGGCATAACACTGAGCCCTGTCATCTTAGCGAGCCATTTCCCTTCCTGGTTGCACGTTACCCCTACCTGCATTACCATTTCCTCGATCTCCACGGCCTCGCTGATTACCTCCTCGCCCACCTTATAGACATCCTCGACCATTATTACCATTCCCCACGGGTACCACTACTCTAGATTGATATTGCACGGAATCTAACACACGTGGGTGGGAATATTCTCTCCTCATATGCCCAGTTTCATTACAGTTGTAGCATGTTGTAACATCCCAAAAAAATTTTGAGATAAGACTTGAACCGTCCTTCGTTATGAGTAGGATTTTACTAAGGAATTTAAAATTTCTTAAGTATTAAGGTCAGATCACTAGATGTAACACCTTGAGTTTTAAAAAGAACTAAATTGGAAATAGCAAAAATATGAAATTTTGCAAGTTAAGCTAAATATGAGTTTTGGGTTGACTTCAAACAACCATAACTCCTAGCTTAGGATGAGTTAGGTGTGATACCAGATACCGTAGGAAAGATCTTTGAATTATATTTCCAACGCTACCGAGTTTCCTCAGTTTTGAGTTCGTATGAGAGAGATATCTGCATTCAAAGTTGGGTTGTCTAATTAAGGAAAGTCAAAATCGGATTTTAGAGAGGTATTTTGGTCTTTTCCTTACCAAATCAGATTTAATTCATTTTTAGTAAGTTTTTAAGAGTCTAATCCTATTAGGTTCAGTTTTATAATCCTAAAATTAGCCTAGGGTTTTAGTTGAGAGTTCAAGAAGAGAAAAGAGGAGATGATCAAAGCGTTCGTCCAGAGTCTTACGTTTTGTTGCGGATTTTCGCCATGGGTTTAATACCTAAGAGGTATGTAAGCTTCCATATTGTTGGTTTTGTTCACCCACTCGCCAATCATGTTATTTTCAACGCAATTTCGTTCTTAAAGTTGAAGGATTAGAGTTCTTGATAGGTGTTCTTAAAGTTCATTCTAAATCTTGTTTTGTTGGGGTTTTGATGATTTCTTGAGATTAATGTGAGTTTTTTTAGGGCTGTATTAAGTATATTAGAGTGTACTTATGTTAAGTAATCGAATCCAAGTGATTGGGGAAGAAACCGTTCAATTCTAGGCAAGTTAGGGTGAGAAAACGAGCAAAGAAAGTCGTCGAGTTTTCTGGGTTGGGGCCTGGCGTGTCACGCCAGCCAGAGCACCCCAACCACTTCTCTGAATGTTAGGGGCTGACGCCCCGCACCACTCAGAGCGCCAGGGTCACCTTCCCTCACCCGTTCTTTATTGTTTCGTCTGTTTAAGTTCTTTCAAAGGGTACCTTTACTCACCTTTGATTCTAAACACTCTAAACTACTTCTAAGAACCTAAAATCATTCCTAAAATGATCATAAACTTGAATTCATAATTCAAATTCAAGGTAGAGTTAGGAGTTAAGTTTTGAGAATTCTTTCAAACATTCTAAGAAAATCCCTTTGAGTCCTTTTGTGGAGTCTTCTACAACTTCTAGTAACTTGTTCCAAGACTAAAGTAAGTGAGAATGAGAGTGAGGAGAATGTATTCACGAGTGTACACTATCACCTAGATCCTTCATATCATGAACCATAACTCTTGAATTCATAATTCACATTCAAGAGAGAGTTAAAAGTAGAGTTAAAGAAAGTCTTTGAGTTCAATTGTAAATACTTTGAGATCAACTATCGATTTGAACTAAGTTTTGAGGTAATAAGTAAGAGAATGATAAGTGTCGTATACATGAGTTCCATGTAATTTGTAGACCTAGTCGAGTCATTCATGCCCATAAATTTCACATAGACTCCATAAATTGAGTATCATTGAGAGGGGTAATATCTTCAAGTTCTAAGTCTTGAGTATTAAGTTCCCAATCCCCTTTCAGATTATATTTTCTAATCATGGCGCTATTTCATATTACCCATGAATTCTTTGAGTTGAAGTGTTTATGCCCATAATTTCGCATGAACCTTATAAGTCGAACAATCTTGAGATTAGAAGTATCTTTGAGTCCTTGAGTTGAATAGTTCATGCTCATAATTCTGCATGAACCTTTGAGTTGAGCATTCTTGAAATGAGTGGTATCATTGAAGTTCTTGAGCTCCAAGTATTGAATTCTATCTATGGTTATTGAAAACCTTGCATTGAGTCGTTCACGTCCATAAATCGGCATGAACCATATTTTAAGAATTCTTTTACAAATGTTTTAACTTTGTTTTAAGACTTAAGTTTGAAGTTGAGTAAAGAGTTAGAGCAAAGTTCATTTTCTTTTAAATGATATATGGGAACTAAGTATTCCCAAGAGTAAATATTTTCACATTTAAGATGAGAGGAAACTGAGATTTTCAAAAGAGTTTTGAGCAAGAAAGGGAACATCGATTCCAAGAGATCTTTAAGCTAAGTTTTTGAGTAATTATCTCAAACCAAAGAAATAAGTTTTGTTTTTATATCTACATTCCATATAAGCTCTCCACTACTGCTTAGCCTCACCTTGAAGTTGAAAGGACACAAACTCAACCCCATGCTGATAGATAATTTGCAACTTATGAAGCCTCTCATAGCAATCTAAGATAAACTCATAAGCATCCTCATTCTCAGAACCAAGAAAAACAGGAGGCTTTAGCTTCAAAAACTTAGTCAACATCTCATGCTCGTCATAACAGAACCCAACAAATGACGGAAGAAAACATCATTACCTCCAGTCCCACCCACCTTGGGCGCAGTGCTAGAAACATAGGGATTAGCGGGAGCTTGAGTTGCTTGAACAAAAGGAAGCACTCCAGGACCAACCAACCCTTTCAAAAATGACATGATCTATCGAGCTAACATTGGTCTATGGGAGGAACATCGGTAGTCTCAGCCTGCACCTCTTCCTTTTGTCCAACCTCCTCAACATTTTCAACCTCAATATCCTCTTCTATCTCTTCATGATGTATAGGAGAGGCCTCATTTTGGGGAGCAATTTCAACCGGTACCCACCACTCTTCCTCGGCCTCTACCCCTGCCTCGACCGCGACCTCTCGCTGCAGATTCCTCAGCTGGAGCATTAACGTGAGATACGGGCCTGACGTCGTTGAATCTAATGTTAACCATCAACGGACAGAAGGGTGAAGGAGGTTGGATACCAATTTGAATCGCCAGATACCAATTTGAATCAAGTCATAGCATGAAATGAGATAAGAGAAAACAAAGAGTTTTCTAAAGTCCTATAGCCTCTCGAAGAAAAGTAAAGGCATCCCCGTATCATTCTGTAAGACTCTACTAAACTTGTTTTGGTACATAGAGATCAACAAACCTAGGCTCAGATACCAACTTTGTCATGACCCAGACCATCGTGATTGACACCCACTCTAACCCTCCGGTGGGAAAACCACTACTACAACCCAGACCAAACAACTTAAACCAAAAACTAAAGCATTTAAGGATACGAAACAAGCTAAAAACTACAGACAGAAATAGGGAGGTCCCATAAACTTCTAAAAGATCTAATAACTAATAATGCAGAAAATACACCTAGAACTTGAAAGCCAATGAAAGTCTAAACAAGAAGGGATACAACCCCAAACTAATGCACTAATAACTAACTAGAAAATTTTAGGTCCGAAATGTGGAACAAGACAAAAGAGAACCCATGGAAGCCTGGAAGAACTGGCTCACCCTTGTATTCGAACGATGATCACTGATCTTTTATGTGAGGTCTGCCAATAGCTGCTTAAAGATGACCTATACTCAACAAAGAAAGAGCAAGTGCAGTATCAGTACACAACCACAGTGTACTGGTAGGATTACGTGGTTATCCCACTAAGTGTAACATAAGTAAGTCAATACAACATTACAAACATGCAACATACCGAACGTATACAACATCGATTATCACATGCTCAATAATATATATTTATAACAAGTCATTGGTCCTCTTATGTAACCCAAACCTAAATTGTTAGCATGCGGGAACGTGGTACCCGATCCAATATTTATGTCAGAACGTGGCAACTGATCTCATAATTATGCCGAAATGTGGCAACCGATCCCAATTAGTATACCGGAATGCGATATTTGATTCAATCAACACACCACAATCACAATCACAATCACAAGTACATTCTCAATAATCATACAATCAAGAAGTGATTCATGGCATATAGTTATTCATCTATCTCATTTACAACAAGTGTGATTAATAATGCAACATTCACATACATACATGTATCATAATGAATCAAGAACAAACATACATCACAAAATCATATAATCAAAATCATCATCTACCTCGAAATAAGCTTGAAACCCTAAGAAACTTGATCCTTCCCTTTCCGGATTCGTTTCACTTGTTCTTGGTCTACACACAATCATAATAACACGGAAATCAATAAATAATCGCTAATTACCCGAATTGCTAACAATTCTATGAACCCTAGATCATACCCATGATCCCAAGCACCCAAAATAGGGCTGTTTTCATCATAGAATATCCATCAAAACCCTCCCCGATTGATATTTACCCATTAGATTGCGTTCTACGGATCGAAAAACGGATTCGGGGAGTTAAAACCTTACCTTTAGCCTCAAGAATGGTGGAAAACTGTCAAGAGTCGTCTGGGGTTTGTTTCTTAGCCTTAACAATCAAAAAGTGCAGAATAAAATTATTTTGGGGTTTATTTACGACTTTAATTTGCGTTTGGCCAGCCACAGCGGCCCTCACCCCACTATAGCGGCCCCGCCAGAGAGACCAAAACCACTGCTAAAGCGGCTTGCACGAAACAATGAGTTATTTTAATAATTTCAAGACCCCCATTTCACAACACACATTATCCAACGATGCTCAGAAAATAACGATCATGCTAAGATCGATTTCGGGTGCTCTACTCACCCGAAGTCAATTCTGTAAAGTGGTACAGATTCCTTAACGACCTATCTAACTACACAAGTAATCAAAATCATAATTAAATCACCCTGATTATTACCAGATTTCCGTACACCTTAATGACTCCGATTTCGTCCAAATCTGGACTAGGTTGGAAAATTCCAAGTTACTTCGTAAAAGTTTTCTGACCCAAAATTTTTTCCCATATGGCTTTTCCATAACGATGGAATCCGGTCGTTACACTTAGAGATTTTCCATGAATTCCTCGCTAATTTGACTCATATTTAACATAGCAAAATTGATCATATCAAGGTGATTCACAAAAAAAAAAATCTTTAATCCAAATTTCATAACGAGTCTAGGAATTGAGTTTTTTTTTTCATCTATTGAAGGCAATCGATGTGTCAGCCATTCAATTCCCTCATTAGACTTTTTGTTCTCCTCATCTTTCCACTTTCACCTTTAAATTTCCAGCAAAATACAAGCAGAACCTTCAACCTTAAACCCCCCCCCCCAAATATACTTGTAGCCTGTAGATATTCATATACATACACTCACTTATCTTATTTGTTTACACATTGAATTTTTTCCATCTGGATATTCATATACATGTGCATATTCACACACTCACTTGCCTTATTGGTTAGTTGTCCAGAATTGGAAGTGTGAAATGAAACGTCATTAGAACCATGATTGAAGCTTTAAACTCGCTGGAACACCTGCAACATAAACTAAAAGAAAAGAATCAGAAAGGGGAAACGGTATTCATTTTTAAAAGGTGTGAATTAACTTTTTGGAATAAAGAAAAGAAAATAAAACTAATATAAAAAATTATAATTTATAACATGGCGCTAATGTGGCAGCGAGGGTAATACACCACATATTGTGAGAGTGGTGTTACGTGTCTCAAGGTGGCATTAAATTCACTTTTAAATAGTAAAGGTGTTTAATATGTCGTCATAATAGTTTAAGGGGTCGTGTGGTAGAGTGTGTTAGGAAAAATAATGCTTGTATTAGCCTTGTGTATTACTAGTACCTTGTTTGATACTCTTTTTCAACTAATGTATAACTAATGCTTGCATTAGTTATACACTCTATTGTGTATTAAGGTGTGCATTGCTAATACCATGAATTTCTAGATATTAGCAATGCAATGGTTTTAATGCATGCATTAATATGATAAAAGACTCAATTGCCCCTCAGTTTTTTTTACATCTTTACCACCATATATCTTTGTAAATATTTTTTAATGCAATACATACTATTTTTAATTCATCAAACCAAACAATGCACTAAAATAATCTATGTATAATTAATGCAAGCATAACTAATACATGCATTGCTAATGCAAGCATTACTAATACACTCTATTTAACATTATTCTTATACACTCTACCAAACGACCCCGTGTGTAACTAACTTTTCGGTACACAAGTTTGAGAGGGAATTTATATCATATTATTAAATTTACTATTATCTAACGCTAAAAAGTTTCATTTTGTGTAACAATTGATTTGGTGTGATCGCATTATTTTTGTTTTTTTACTTAATTTATTTATTATTTAATAATCTTATTTTCTCTTTTACCCTTTGAAACTACTTAATTTTTATGTAGGTTTAACATTACATAACGACAGTAATTAATTATTATCTTTATCAAAATAATATAATACGATATAATATGAAACATTGACTCTCTCTTGATATAATACATTTATATGCAATCATGTGGTTTATTCTTTTTGTGTTGATTTTTACTTGTTATTGTATAGTATAAATGTTTACATATTGCATGTATAGTATAAGTTAGAGGTCTCAAATGATCTGGTTGGGCTGCAATTGAAGATATTAAAATGGATTGAAATTGAAATTGGGTTGGGTTCTTACCCACCCAAGTTTACTTTGGGCTCAAATGGGCTTAAAAACGGGCGTGTCTTCACCGGTCCAATTTGACCAGCTTATTCTCTATAATTTTAATATATTGTTATTTAAGTTTTATATCCACAAATTGAATTTCAACTACAGAAAATTTTAAAAAATAAATTACAAATAGATAGAAAAATCCTAAAAGAAATAAAGTAGGTTGTAATTCATATCTTCAATATAGGAACATACATTACTTCAATACAAATGAAGATTCTTAAAACTGGTTGAAATTAGAGATTAAATTCGGCTCAATTAAGGATGCTCTTAAAATGAATTAAGGCTTGAATGAGTTAAGATTGAACCAAATTCAAATTATCTTAAATCCAACCTTTAAATTTTGGGCGGGTTAGGTATGGTTGGGCTCATTTTTTACACCTATAGTATAAACGTTTACATCTACATACAAAACTTTTACTACCATCTATAAAGGATTGATAGACCATTTAGGGTCGTTTCATAGAGGGCATCAGAAAAAATAATACACGCATTAATTTTATACTTTACTAATATTTTATTTGGTATACTAATTTTTAATCCATGTTTATATATTTGATATTAAATATATATACATATATATATATATATAAAATATGGAAAAATATGACATTAGTAATACAAAAGATTTTAATATATACGTTAGCATGATTAAAGATATAACTGTCCCTCAAAACTTATCCCACATCTTTTACACCATATTCATGAAGAGTATTTGTCACGACCCAAACCGTCGGGATTGGCACCCACACAAACCCTTCGGTGGGAGAATCATTACTACAACCCAAACAAACAAATTTTATGAAAACTAAGGCATTTAAAGATACGAAAGCAGGTTTAAATTACTATAAAACTGGAGTCCCCATAAACTCCAAGGTTTTAACAAACAACTAACCAAACTAATGCGGAAAAACAACCCCTAGAACCTGAAAGCCATTGTACCAAAACTCTACTAACGACAAGTCTAAGAACAAGGGGTACAACCCCGAAACTAAACAAACACCTTAAACAAATAGTCTGAGTCCGAAAAGAATGGACTTAAACAGGAGAGATCCATGGCAACCTGAAAGAACCGGCTCACCCTTGAATCCGAGCACTATCAATAGTCACTTAGTTGAGGTCCACAATAGCCTCCCCAAGATGCCTCAGACTAATAAAGAACAAGCAAGTGCGACGTGACACAACCATAGTGTACTGGTAGGATCACGTGGTTATCCCAATAAGTGAAACACATGCAAGTAACCACAACATTATAAAACAGACATATACCGAACATATATAATATTAGCCATCTTTTCAGGATCAATGTAACATCACACGTTCTCAATAATACACATTTGTTATCAATTTAGAGAAACGTACAGTCTTTCAATATCAATCATCATTAGATAAGAACGTAATCATCATAAGTAGATACACAACACAATCCAATGGTCCTCTCATGGAACCCACACCCAAACTGTTAGCATACCAGAATGTGGTACCCTATCCAATATTTATGCCGGAATGTGGCAACCCATCTCATATTTATGTCGAAACGTGGCAATCGATCCTATATTTATGCCGGAAAGTGGCAACCGATCCCATGTTTATACCGGAACGTGGAAACTAATCCATTCAATAAACCACAATTACAATCATAATGTATATTCTCACAATCATACAACAAGAGGTGATTCATGGCACACAATTATTCAATTATCCTCATTTACGATTAGGGTGATCGATAATGCAACATTCACATACATACACGCATTATAATGAGCAATTATAAACATATATCACACCAACATGAAATTACAACAATCACCTACCTCAAATCTAAGCTTGAATCCCCTAAGGCACATGAATCTTCCCTTTCCGGATTCTTCTCGCTTGTTTGTTGTCTAAAAATATACAATTAACGCAAGGATCAATAAACGAGGCCTAATTATCCGAATTATAATCAACATGTTCAACCCTAGGCCAACCCAAGATCCCAATACCCACATTAGGGTTTCTTTCAACATAAATCACAGATCAAAACCCTCCCCCATCAATAATTACCCACGAATTTACATTCTACGAATTGAAACATGGATTTGGGGAGTTAAAGCCCTACCTTCAGCCTCAAGAATGGTGGAAAACAATCAAGAAAGCACATGGGGTCATTCCTTAGCTCTCAAAGTCGAAAACTGCAGAATAAAATATTTTTGGGGTTTTATTTCTGACATAAGTCGCGTCTGTCCCGCTATAGCGGGACCTAACCCGCCATAGCAGGCCAGCCCTGGCGACACTAATTCCGCTCTGGCGGCTTGCATGAAAACAGTGAGCAAATTTAAGAATTTCAAACTCCCATTTCATAACACAGCTTCATCTCAAGACACTAAAAAACTACCCGATCACGCTAAGATTAGTTTCGGGAGTTCTACTCACCCGAATTCAATTCTGTAAGGTCGTACAGGTTTCTTAATGTCTTAGCTATGTAGTCATGTGATCAAAATCATAATTAGATCTCTCATTTGTTACCAGATTTCCCTAGACCTCTCTGACTCCGATTTTGTCCAAATCTGGACTAGGCTAGAAAATCCCAAGCTACTACCAAAAAGTTTTCTGACCCCAATTCTTTCCCCATTGGCTTTTCCCTAACGATGGAATCATGTCGTTACAATAGATACAAATTTACCCATCACTGCTTGAGCGATCAACTAGGAAAGACTAGTCAAGTGGCAGAGTAGTATCCGAATCACAAATTATCAGCTACTTGTCTCGTATGTCCTTAGCTTTCGGACATCGCGATCAAGAATTTCGACCGGTTCTTCCTCATACAAAAGGTCTTGTTTAACAAAACTGAGTCTCATTTTATGATAATATCTTCGTCCCCAAACCAACCAATTGAATACCTACATATATATCCTCTTATACAATGCCTCAATGAAGTCATCACAAGACTCGAGGGATAATTATTGTTGTATGCACACTTAACTAACAACAAAGTTATTCCCAATAACCACCAAAGTTGATCATACACATGTTATCAAGGACCTTGACACAAACATCAAGATGAATCCTTTGTCACATAACCATGATAAAATCCTAAATCAAGACTCGCCGCGATTAGAGGTGAACCTAAACCAACCAACACACGCTCATAATACTCAAACAATCATAGTTCTTATCAACATCTACTTCCCACAACATAAATCTCCATGAGCTTAAGTTACAAAAATTTGATCTTTATCCATCAGATACTCATTGAAGGATATGTCCAAGGATACAAACCCTCTAACAACACTATCGAAATGTTATATTTAGCAATTGTGATTGTAAATTATCCCTAAGAATAATAGAATTGGACCCAATGATCCCCACATTCAACCACACACAATCAATATATGACCTCGACGACAAGTTGAAATATTAGATTGTCAGACAACCATAAGTACGCATCGTAGCTCTTCTATAAATTCTCATAAGCAATTGGTACATATCGAACCACTAAAATTCTTTAACAACACCAATTATGTCATTCAAAATAATCAAATCTTCCTACTCAACCAAGAGAACATTGCAGGATTTGCCCCCCATGATCCACCACTAGGGATCCACCCATAAAAGTGAAGACATACGTGAGCATAGCTAGTGAATCATACTAACAATACTAACAACCATCATAACACTCCGACCATTTACCTTATTATAACCCAACACTTTTTAAATGAAACCTTTCTTAGGTACTTAACAATCAATTGTAATAAATTTTACGACTCAACCCAGGTGTAAGTCCTTTCAAATGCTCAATACTGGGTACAATTGATCATTTCTCACATTTCCAATTCATATTTTGACAAAATATATCACCACAAATGTAGACTTAAAATGAAAACTCTAATTTGTAAACTCAACTATATAACACAATTCTTATCTATCAATATTAGCTTATACCTTGAAGATTTTTATGAAATCTCGGATATTCGCTTATCATCGATCGCATCTCCATCGATCTTACAGTATCTTTCACTAACAATCCAATCATACTCATTACTAAACTCAAAAACAAAAACAATCACTTATTATCACGCTCCCGTTAATGTCTGCACAATCTTTTCTCAAGTCTTTTTCAATAATTTTTAACCCATCTGATAGACTCATGACACTATTACCATAGCCACAACAAAATAATGAAATCACGCGTCTCTGAACCCAATCATCTACCCCTCTGAAGATACCTCTTTAGCCTTAAGAATCCAATAAAATATTCTTGCTCTCGCCTCTCTCTAAAGGTTGTACTACATTCTACTATATTTTCCTTCATTATAACTCAAGCTCTTTAACATTCTATTCAAGTGGTGTCCTACCATCTCTAATAATTTTCCATACAGCTACGTTACGCACTAAATATTAAAAAACCACAACCTTAGGTACTCGCAAGTCATAATTACTATACAAAATTCCCTTAATCAATAATCTTATTATATAATTGCATCCCATCACAATCCATCATGACTTTTATTACCATTATGCTCTGTCATCCTTGCCTATCATTACGAAGTCAACCTTTTCATCAACATGACACCTCAAACTCTGGTATACTCATCAAATTCAAAGGACTAACCCAATTTATACGCAATTTCTTACTAAAATACTTCAATTTCCTTCACCCAAGTATACTCATTGAGACCTTCTTTATCCATAAGCTTGTCATTCCGGTATCAATACACTCTTTTATGGCTTAAGATAAAATCACCAGTCCTCATACTACCCTTATTCTTCTTAAAAAACAAGACAGGAGCACCCCACGGGAAAGCACTAGGATGGATGAAACCTTTATCAAGAAGCCCTTAGATTTGAGCTTTAAGCTCTCTCAATTCTGACACCACTGGAATAGACTCAATAAAAGGGGATTCGACCTCAACATCCCGAATATGAGCTGATTACGCCAAACAATCCTGCCCCACCCGTTTCTTAGCCCAAATGAAGGATATGATCTTAGCTAGCTTAGGCTTGTACACCCCTTCCCACTCTAATCTCTCCCTACCGGGGATCTCTAGAGTTACCGACTTAGTATTACAATTAAGCCCGGTATAATAGAGGGACAACCAAGTCATGCCTAAGCTTATTCAAGTTAGTCATATCTAGCATAAACAAATCAACCCAAATCTGAAAATCCATAACTACAACAGGACAACACAATACCCATGGGTGACTATGACTGACTCTTCAATTGAGGTAGAAACATGGATGGAGGCATTAAGTATATCACAAACCACATCAAATCTCAAGGCAATTGAACTAACACATACAAATAAGTAGAACCCGGATCAAATAAAACAATAGTAATCCGGGCACAGACAAGAGTAGCTCTTATAACCATTGTGTCACAGCCTCAAACTCGGTCTTATCCGAAAAAACATAAAAACTAAGCCATGTCATCTTGACGGGCAACCTCCTTGCCTGGCTACACTACTTCTCTACCTACATTACCATTTTCCCGGCCTCTGCGGCCTCGCTAATTTCCTCCTCATATGCCAAGGTTCTCCATAATTTTAACAGACCTTATAACTTATATTCGATTGTTGAACACTAAATTAGATCGCTCGTGTTAGTTCGGGTACGATTTGGGGTCCATAATTATGACTAGGGGAAAACAGGGGAGACAAGGCTGAGATTCTGTCTTGCCATATCCCGCTCCGGGGACAGAAATCCAGTACTGGCGGTATCGCCGTGGCGGAGAAAATCCCGCCCCAGCAGCCCTGACGAAAACAGAATCCAGGCAATAAATTTTTTTAGGGTTTTTCTCTTTTCTAAATCTCCCAACGATCTTCAGCTTTACTGAGCAATTTAGGATAATCCTCTGAACTAGGATAATCATTGTCTACCCCGAGTCAATCTAACTCATTCTCATTAATTCAACACCATAAACCACAAATCCACAGGATACACCCTGACACTCACACAGTTATTACTCTAGCGCAAGACACGTCCAGTTCTTTCTTACGAATCACCTCGTACATTATCTAGACCCTTGCATCGAACTTAGTCGTGACCTTCTTATCACAATGAGATTCACGATACTCAAGCAGTTACAACTTGCAAAATTTAAACCATCCAACCAGCAAATTACACATAACAAGTTCAGACACGTATTTACCGTACATCCAATCATATCATCACATTCCAGCAAAATAACTTTCACATTCTCAGTTAATTCAGAAACAAGAAGCACGCATTCGCAGTTTCAAGTTATACTCACAGACAAGTCCAAATTCTTAATTAGCTATTTTGCTACATGGATGACCATTACTGATCATCTATGCCTTATACAACCCTTAAGGCAGATACCAATTGGAACCTTCTCAGTTCCAATTAACTTGCTTATGTCCCTTCAGCCAGGACTACGACGTTTGGTTCACTTCTTTGAGATATCAATTGGAATCGAGAGATACCAATTTGACTCAACTCATACCACAAGCGACAATAGTAGCTAGTGTGCCCTACAAAAATACTAATTTTAATCATAGAACTTGGTCGAACTCAATTCTTAACCGCCTCAACCTTTAACTGATGATAACCAAACCTTAAATCAATCTTAGAGAAAACCGATGCACCTTGCAATTGGTCAAAAAAGTCATCTATCCGAGGCAATGGATACTTGTTCTGAATGGTGACTCTATTCAACTGTCGGTAGTCTATACACATCCTCTCTTGCTAGTGATGATGTTACCACTTTTGTTGCTCTAGTTCGGACCATAGAATGAATAAGGAAAGATACCAATTTGTATCACCCAGATACCTATTTGATTCAACTCATAGCACGAAGGAGTAGAAACAAGTGAATTTTTCCTAAAGTCCTATAGCGTCTCAAAGAAAAATACGGACGTCATCGTACTGTTCCGCAAGACTCTACTAGACTCATTTTGGTACAATGAGATCAACGAACCTAGGACTCTGATACCAACTTTGTCACGATCCAGACCGTCGTGATTTGCACCCACACAAACCCTCCGGTGGGAGAACCATTACTACAACCCAAACAAACAAATTTTATGAAAACTAAGGCATTTAAGAATACGGAAGCAGGTTTAAATGACTATAAAAATGGAGTCCCCATAAACTCCAAGGTTTTAACAAACAACTAACCAAACTAATGCAGAAGAACAACCCCTAGACCTGAAAGTCATTGTACCAAAACTCTACTATTGGCAAGTCTAAATACAAGGGGTACAATCCCGAAACTAAATAAACACCTTAAACAAATATTCTGAGTCCGAAAAGAATGGACTTAAACAGGAGAGATCCATGGCAGCCTCAAAGAACTGGCTCACCCTTGAATCCGATCACGATCAATAGTCACTTAGCTGAGGTCTATCAATAGCCGCCTGAAGATACCCCGTACTCAACAAAGAACATGCAAGTGCAGTATCAGTACACAATCACAGTGTACTGGTAGGATCACACGGCTATCCCAATAAGTGAAGCACATGCAAGCAACCACAACATTATAAAACAGACATATACCGAACATATACAATATTAGTCATATTTTCAGGATCAATGTAACATCACACATTCTCAATAATACACATTGGTTATCAATTTAGAGAAACATGAAGTCTTCTAATATCAATCATCATTAGATATGAACGTAATCACCACAAGTAGATATGGAACTCAATTCAATGGTCCTCTCATGGAACCACACCCAAACTGTTAGCATACCGAAACGTGGTACTCGATCCAATGTTTATGCTGGAACGTGACAACCGATCCTATATTTATGTCGGAATGTGGCAATCGATCCCATGTTTATGCCAGAACGTGGCAACCGATCCCATGTTTATGCCGGAAGTGGCAACCGATCCATTCAACAAACCACAATCACAATATATATTCTCACAATCATACAACAAGAGGTGATTCATGGCATACAATTATTCAATTATCCTCATTTACAATTAAGGTGATCAATAATGCAACATTCACATACATACATTATAATGAGCAATTACAAACATATATCACACCAACATGAAATCACAACCATCACCTACCTCGAATACAAGCTTGAATCCCCTAAGACACTTGAATCTTCCCTTTTCGGATTCATCCCGCTTGTTCGTGGTCTAAAACCATACAATTAACGCAAGGATTAATAAACAAAACCTAATTACCTGGATTATAATCAACATTATCAACCCTAGGACAACCCAAGATCCCAATACCCAAATTAGGGTTTCTTCCACCATAAATCACATCAAAGCCCTCCCCCATCGATAATTACCCACAAATTTACATTCTACGGATTGAAAAATGGATTCGGAGAGTTAAAACCTTACCTTTAGTCTCAAGAATGGTGAAAAGCTGTTAAGAAAGCACATGGGGTCATTCCTTAGCTCTCAAAGTCTAAAAGTGCAAAATGAAACGTTTTTGGGGTTTTATTTTCGACTTAAGTTGCGTCTGTCCCGCTACGGCGAGACCCAACCCACCACAGCGGCCCCGCCCTAGCAGTACTAATCCCGCTCTGGCGACTTGCATGGAAACAGTGAGCAAATTTAAGAATTCCAAACTCCCATTTCACAACACACCTTCATCCCATGACACTCAGAAAATATTCGATCACGCTAAGATCAGTTTCGGGAGTTCTACTCATCCGAATTCAATTCCGTAAAGTCGTATGGGTTCCTTAACATCTTAGCTATCTAGTCATGTGATCAAAATCATAATTAGATCCCTCATTTGTTACCAGATTTCCCTAGACCTCACTGACTCCGATTTCGTCCAAATCTGGACTAGGCTAGGAAATCCCAAGCTACTACCAAAAAGTTTTCTGACCCCAATTCTTTCCCCATTGGCTTTTCTCTAACGATGGAATCATGTCGTTACAGTATTTATAAAAAATAATTATGGCATATATTGTATAAGAAATAATCTCAATATAGCTGATAACTGATTATTTTGTATTTGACAATATTCTTATACACCCTACTAAACAAGTCGTTAACTATAGGGGTATTTGGAAAGTAGTGTGAAAAGGACTGACATATAATTAGAAGAAGTACAGCACAAGTTGTGCCAAAACCAATTGATCCAATTCAATTCTCACCAACCTACTCCCATCAAACCACATGAGGACATACCTATCCATCTTTACTACACACACAAACATAATAAAAGAAGGAAACTTAGGGCAGGAGATAGGGGGAGTTTATATTATAATTATCTTATAAATTATATTCGGGCATGATTTCAATTTCTAAAGAATATATAAGTAGCGGATTCAAAATGTTTTACTAAGATGGTTTGAAAAATAGAAATATAATATTAAAACTTGAAATGTCAAGGTGAATTTTGAACTCACAACCCCTTAAGTCAACCTATAATATTGTATTTTGGAAATTCTATATCTTATATATACAGTGTGATTTTTTTACCTTATGAATTTGAGTGAACTTAAGATTTTGAAATTTAAAGAACAAACTATTTGAAAGACAAAAATTAAAGATCAAATCAACTCATTTAAGGACAAAATCTACAATTTTATGTAGAAAGAAGAATAAAGGTTTGGTGCTTTTGTTTCGTTTTCTCTCTCTCTCTCTCAAAAATGGTTGTAGTGCATAGATACTCTATTTTCATATCATCATTTAATTTGTATTCGTTTTTCAAAATATTTATTTAATAACGCATGCAACGTGATCTCAAGATATCCATCATATTCAAAAACTAAATATTAAGATAGGAAAGTTCACAATTATATAAATCTCCTACATCACGTATTTTTAATTTATACCCTTATAGAAGTATATACAAGTCTCATACCTTACGATGAACCATAATAAATGTAATTTAACTTTAACATTTGGACTAATACACTTCATACATATTTAGAATTTTTGCTCTACGAAGTTTGATAAAACAAAACCTCTTTACATTACATAAGTAAGATTCAGAATTATTTATCATTCTCCAAATAAAGTGGGAAATTATTAGTCAAGGTTAATTTGATTTAGACAACAAAATATTCTTACTTCATAAAAAGTGTATTGCCAATTAGTCATGGAAAAATGGTTATTGAATAATTAATTTGCAGTATATATACTTTCCATGAACCATCAAAGATTTTTTTAAAAAAAGAATATGGCATCGAAGTGAAAATAGTAAAAGGATCCATGTGGCAAATTATCAGTTAAAGAATTTAAATAGTAGGCTAATTATCATTTAATTTTTACAAGATCATCAATTAATGATTATAAGAGTTTAAGATCTATGAATTAACATTATAAAATTATTTACACAATTAAATTACTTAAAAGGTAATTATATGTAACTCTATTTATCAACATATTGATTAGTACCTAAAAATTTATAATTTGGTATACAAGGTTAAATTATAACAACAAATAGCCATAGTTTTCAGTTTATTACATCCGCATTGCCAACATTTATTTGCAACATTGTTTATGTATTTTTATACAGTATCTATATACATATATGCATATTGTGTCTACATAGTATATAAGTGTATAAATATGTATTAACCTTGTATAAAAGTGTATAAACATTACAAACTATAGTCATTTTTGGCAATCTGAAAATTGTTCTAGGACCACTTTTATTTTCCTGAAAAATTTAGGGATGAGTAATTTGAAAATTAAACTTTGTTGTACCAATTTTCAAAATTAATATTATTGAACTCTGCATTTCTAAAAACTTTTATTCAAACTTATCACTTTAATGTTGTATATTGCTTCTTCCTTTTTTCATTTTATTTGATGCCTATATTCAAAATAAAAATTTTATTTTATTTATTACTCCATCATTTTAACTATTCAAGAGAATTTTATTACTTTTTCCCCCTATTTGTATGGTTTGTTCATTTGCTTTATGATTCATCACATATACTTTAGAATCAGATTTTTATGTTAAGACATAAATGATCCACATATAATACCAAATATATGAGACCTTTGTATGACTATTTTTTTTTTATAATTGTGGTGTTCAGGTTTTTTTTTTTTTTTTTTTTTATGTATTTTGATTAATTTCATAAAAAAAACTTGTTATCTTCACTAGCATAGATATTGAATAACTTTATTCATCATAGCTTGAACAGAGAAAATTAGGTCACCTAATATTATTTTTAATTTCATCAACACTTAAAACATGTAATTTCATAATATTCAATGCACTTCATCAACTATTGTGAACAGAGCTTAAATGCTCATGGCTATTTTATTAATTCAAATTGTAACTAGTCATTTCATATTGTGTAAATTGTCTCCATTTAACTTTATGTGTAGAAGTAGATTCATAATTGGAACTTGATGTTAAGGGCCTACAAATTATCATGCTTCTATAGGGAACAAAATTATGTTATACAGCTATAATTAAAAACCACAAAATTTGGTGGAGTTTATTAATATACCTGCCCCTCACTTTATATTAAGAGAATCAATAATATTTTCAATTATTTTTCGATGTGACTCAAATCGTCAACGTGTGTGGCAGAGGTGAGACAAATTATTTTATTGCACTTTTTAATTTTTTGATTGAATACATTTAAAGAAACCATAAAAACTTTATTGAAGAGAGGGTCATTTAAATTGAGATAGGAAGAGACCAAAACTCAATCTAGCACCTAAATAATTATTTTAATTTCTTTTAAGATTCAATCATATACTATATTAGTTGCAGTGCGCATAAGTTGTCCTTGATACCACATTTATAAAAAATATATTCTTTTTTAATAAAGAAAACAATTTAAAAAATATTCTAAGATAATAATTACTTCCTCGTTTGCTTTTGTTTGCTCAGAATGTACTTTACACTTTCTTTCAAAAAAAAAAAATAGATAAAGTGCTTAGTATAATTATAATGACTATTAGCATTTCAAAAGTTCTTTAAAAAATCATTTAAGAAATTAATAATAGTAAATGTAAGCATTATTAGTTAAGTCAATTTAAGTGCATAAATATTGTCAAGTGTAGGAATGGTGGGTCGGGCAAATGTTTAATCAAATTAAATTACAACACTTACATGACCTAAAAGGTGTAAAACAGTAAAAGGACCTTTCCTACTTACAATAATGATATAGTACCATGGAAATATATATTAATGCATTGTATAGTTTTGCCCCGGATATTTTAATAGGGTGTATAAAAATAGCGTTAAATATAATATATTAATAATATTGAATATTGATATCAATAATGTAAATATTAGTTATGTTTGTATTAATTATGTTGAAATTATTTATTATGACATATTTAATTTGATGTATTAAAAATAACATGCATTATATAATTTTTTTACTAAAAAAATATTTAGTTACAAAAATATCATCCACCAATACGTAGAGAAGATATGATAAATTTTTTTTAAAGAACAATTGTGTTTTTAATTATACTAGATACACATAATTTTCATGTATTAATTATATATAGAATAATATAAAATAGAATATATAAAGATTGAAGAAGTGTATTACTAACAACGAACAAAAGATTAAATACACTAAGCTAAAGTTAATACATTTTATTAATATACCCTACCAAACGATCTCTTGTCTTTTCAGAATTCTTAATATTGTTTTTATATCGAAAATATTGATTTAGGTGAATCCATTTAATACAAAGGAGAAAATGACATAAATAGTCCCTTAACTATAGGAGTAGGTCTAAAATGGTCTTTTTAACTATACACTTAATGGATTTAGTCCTTTAACTATTCAAAAACTTATCCGCTTTGATTCCTTAACTATACACTTACCGATTTTAATCCCTTAACTATAAACTTACCGATTTTAGTCCTTTAAGTATTCAAAAACTTATTAGGTTTGGTCTTTGTTCATTTTTTTAATACAAATAGCTTCACTTAATATTAATGGAATTCATGCCTCGAGAAATTAAATTCTTTAGCAACTTTTTCTGTTGTTTCTCTCTCTCCGCTACCTTTTCTTCAAAATAACCTTATACGAAGAACCTTAACGATTTAAAATAAAATTCATGAGGAAAGAAAATATAAGTTATATTTTTATTCAATAGAGGATAAAATGAAGCATATTATTGCTACTAATGACTTTAATATGCTAAACTTTATTATAAAAAAAAATTTATTACCCGTAAATCCAAAGTTTGTACTCCAACGACTTCATTGAACAAAATTTGAAATTTATAAAATGGTAGATTTGCAATTTTTTTATTATTTTTTTAAAAATAGATCAATTTTATTATTTTATTCATTTTATTTTACGTAAATAAATTTGAGTAACTTAAAATCCACACTGACTAGCATATTCAAGTGCAGATTCAAGTCATTAACAACAATTATATGCTTAATTTTATCCTTCATTAAATAAAATTAGGATTTATATCTTCTTTCCTCGTTTATTTTATTTTTGAATCGTTGACATTATTGTTCTTTTCAAAAGAGTAGTTTGAAGAAAAAAGGACGGGAATAGATATAAAAAATGGGTTAAAGATTTAATTTTACGAAGATTTTGGTTAATATAAACCTAAACTATTTGTATTAAAAAAATGGACAGAGACTAAACCTGATAATTTTTTTAATACTTAAAGGACTAAAATCTGTAAGTTTATAGTTAAGGGACTAAAACTGATAAGTATATAGTTAAGAGACCAAAACTAACAAGTTTTTAAATAGTTAAAGGATTAAATCCGTTAAGTATATAATTAAATGACTATTTTAGATCTACTCCTTAGTTAAGGACTATTTATGTCATTTTCTAAAGAAAGTACTAGATATTAAAGATAGTTGTTGACAAAACAATTTCCATTGCACGTTTCTCAAAACTATTCCACATTTATAACGAAAGTCCTATCGTATTAATAATCCAATTATCATTTAGGAAAAATCTTTTTAATCAGAAAATTTTATCAGAATGATATTTTATTTATGTTATTTTATTTTTTAAAATATTTTTATCCTTTTAACTTTAATACCTTTTAACTAAAAAATGGAAAAAAGATCAGTTTGTTATAAAATAAAAAAATATATTATAGTTTTTTTTATTTTCTGGCCAAATTTTCTAGATATTTAGCACTTCCCTATCATTTATGTACTTATTTTAATGCTAAATGACCAGAAAATTTGGCCAGAATTTAGTTAGAAATTTAAAAAAACTATAATATTTTTTTTATTTTAAAATAAACTGTTTTTTTTTTCATTTTTTAGTTAAAATGTATTAAAGTTAAAAGGATAAAAATGTTCAAAAAAATAAAATAATATAAATAAAATATTATTCTGATCAAATTCTGGCCAAATTTTCTGGCCGATTTTTCCTTTTCATTGGGTAATTTATGTGCTCCAGATATACAATAGTTTTTTTTTTAATATATAATAATTAATAACTTTGTTTTAATTAGAGGCGGATCTATCTTCTGTACGAAGAATAGATGCAATGGCCGCTCTAATTGAAAGTGTCAGGACTCACGCGTAATTCATAAATGAGATAGTGATGCCGCACTAATGAATAAAAGGTTTGAAAAGATTATATTGTTATCTGTCAATACATAATATCATACATTATTAATTAGGATACGAGATAACACTATTATGAAAAAGACAATTCGATAAGAAATTAAATAAGATCATTAAATAATGAGTAAAGAGAAAATGAGAAGAAAAGATTAAGGTAATGACACGATCATACTAAATCGATTGTTACGCAAAATGACTTTTCATCATTACCTATAATCGATTTAAATAATGCGGTACAGTAAAATTTAAATAACAAGCAAAACAAACATAATTCAACAAAAATGTTTGTATGCATGTATAATATAGCATACATATATTATATAAATATTGAGTAACTGTATGTATGATGTATAACTGTGTCATAAATGTATATATATCCATAAAAATTGTTATACAATATTTATACATTGCACGTTGTTCATCTTCCTCACAAGTTAATTTTCTTTTTCAATCCCGACTAGTTCATATCTCTTCTAAACAGTCCCAAATTTTAGGTATGAGCCCCTCTCAATGTTCACTCCAAATAGTTTAATTTGCAACAAGTTAAATCTTAAAATTTGAACTTCGTAACTCTTCAACAAAGAATTTCAATGAGCACCCCACACAAATTTCTTCTAAACAGTCTCAAAATTTTGTTATATTGTTTAATCAAGCCTTCAAGTAAGCAAGTCAAATTTTAAATTTGGAAATTGGAAATGAAAGAATAATCAATTGTAAATGTTTAATGATTCTGCCAATTACTGCTTCTACTGAAATTAATTAGAGAAATGAGTTTGCTTGTTCCTGTGGAGCATGCAACCCAACATAAAAGATTATGAATTTTTTATATCTAATATTAATGATCCCACTCAATTATTACACATAAAAGAGGTATTAAATATTTTCATCTTCATGAAGTCTATTTTTTTAAAAACTTTTTAGATGTATGGTTATTAATAACCTTTTTATAATCGATTTTTTCAATTGATAATTTACATATTATTGATATTAGGTAAATTTTGTGAGTTCTAATTTTGAAAAGTTCTTTCCGAAAATGCAAATAATACAAGGATTATTAGTATTATGTTACAAGCAATAAATAGATATGGAAAATAGTACAGTTTTTTTTTTAAAAAAAATCTTGCTGAGTATATCAATTAAAATATTTATAGTTTACTTATGCCATTTTCGATTTGTGATTTGGGTAATTTATGTTACAAGTAGATGATAATAACTACTTTTATAAATAGGATTATATCAGTTCTAAATCGCAAAGTTAAAAGGTATATCCTGCCCTTTTTCCTACTTTTAATTATAAAATTAGTACAAACTATCAATATCTAATAACATTATGTCAAAAAAATTTGTGATTAAGATATATTTGTTTAGCTGATCTTCACCTTGTGATTTGTAATTTTTTTACCACTAAAAAAATATCAAAACAAAAAAATCATATGCTTTGAATTGTTGAAATCAATTTTATTTTTTTATTAAAAGATTAAATATTATATATTTTACTATAAAATACTTTTTTAAAAGAAATAATTTATAAATCTACTATTACTTAAAAAATTGCACGGCAAGCATTAAAAGCAGAAAATAAGTAAACATGAGTCATGCATATTGAAGCGTCATTTTGTGTAATACTAGTAAAAATGCCGTGTCAGCCCAACATTATATTTATATACAAAATATTAGGATAAAATTATGCATAATTTATTTTTATAAATTCTATATACTATTGCTATTCTAATTAATAAATCACAATTATTTAAAATTATAATATAGTAGATGAGGATGTTTTTCAATCACGATAAATTATTTCCGAAGCGTAAGGAGTCTATCGATTTTTTCATTTTATTTTATATGCTTTTTTTTTTAATTTTTATAAAATTTATTATTTATATTTAATCATAATTGATTTTAAAGATCATATTTATCAATTATGAATATCTTGGAAACAAAAAACCTATAAAACTATCTCCGATCCACCTTTATTTTACTCTATATTCTCTATATTTGGGGAATAAAATAAAGAATGTTTTCTTCAATCATTCTCTATTTCACTCTCGATTCATCATTTGTAGAAATGATTGAAGAATTACTATTTGTACACTCAATTTTACTTTTGATTATTTTATTATTTTTTTATTATATAATATTTGTAATTAACATATCATAAATCATATAAGGCCATTTATTAAATTTTTAATATTCGTAACTTTTTTAATGTAATATATAACACTTCAGGAAAATATTATTTAATATATACATTTTCAATCTAAATTAATAATACTTCATTTTAAAAAAAATATCATAAATCATATAAGACCATTTATTAAATTTTTAATATTTGTAACTTTTTTAATGTAATATAACACTTCAGAAAAATATTATTTAATATATACATTTTCAATCTGAATTAATAATACTTCCTTTAAAAAAAAAATTATTTAGAACCAATTCCAAACTCATCAATGGACATTTCATGAATAAAATGGCTAAAGTGTTTTATTAGAAAAATAAATAAGGCAAAAGTTGAGGGAACACTGACCGACCACAACTCCACAAATGTAGTTTAGTGGGTCCCAATCACATTTAATGATATTTCAGTGAATGGCATCAATTGTAATTTTTTATGGACATATTGATGTGGTCTAAAGAATAAAGCAGAAAATACAATTCCTTTTAAGCAAATTGATGTACGAAAATACTATTATACCCTTAAACTTTCATCTAATGTCACCAAGCTGACCTGTTGAAATTCTCTCTTCTAGGCGGAATGATTTAGGAGATCCTCAGAAGATTTCATTTCATTACCTGACTTTACGCCACAATTTTGCCAATTGAACATTTAAAGTTATTAAAACATAGTATTTTAAACCCATCTGATCATGTGTGTCTCCCAATCGCGCCGATGTGGATAACACCTCACTATCCACATCAGAAATATATTGCCACATCATTCTTTTTATTACAAATAATATTTTTTAAAAAGAAATCTCAAACTGATCTCCAAAATCCTTTCTTTCTTGATTTTTTTCCATTTTTTCTTCTCTTCCCGTATTTTCCATCTATTTTGCTACTAATCATTCATTTTTTTTTCTTTCTTAGTGATTTTTTTTACGTTGAAGAGAAATTAGAGATAAGCAAAGCTTTGTTATGTTTTTTATTATAAATTTTGTTATTTTAATGGTGATGAGAAATAAAGTGACTCAAATGAAGGATGAGAGAAAGAAGAGAAGGAGACCAAAAATGGGTCATTATAGAAAACTCATCAAAAATGCTCTCAATAAAATTGTCTTACATTTAGAAAGAATCTCAAACATGTCTTTCAAAAACCCATCTAAATCCGCATCTATTTCACATTTTAGAACCTCTTTCCCCCCCTCTCTTTTACCCAAATCTAAATAAATATTTTTTTTCTCAATCATTATACAATTCTCAAATGATAGGTAGCATATGAGAAGAGAAAGAGGAAGAATTGTGGGTAAGAGTATTGGAAGAGATTGAAGAAGATGTGTGTGTGGTGATGGTGGGGGTTGGGTGAAATTATGAGGAGGAAGAAGAAGAAACATACAACATATTGGGAAAGGGTTTTTAAAATTTTTTTTTTAATTGTTATATTTTTCTTTTAATTCTTTTTAAAAAAAAAAATTAAATAGTTATTTTCACTTGCTTTTAAACGCGTGTAACCACTCTTTTGATCTGATTCAGTAAAAAAACACCACATAAACTTACTGGCCATCACAAGGTTTAAAATAATATGTTTTAATAACTTTGGTTGCTCAATGAAATCGTGAGCAGAACATCTCTGACAAACTGAGTCAGAAGTGCTTTTCGCTATTCACTTCTAATATATAGAAATATAGTACATGATATAATTAAAGTCATGTTAGGTAAAGAATTTTGATTCAATAAATCTTATGTCTAGCTTTTCCTTTAATATTTATGTGCTTTAGAATTAAATTCGCATTCATGACTTATGAGACTAAAGTTGAAAATTATTGAGATTTTGGCATTAAAGTTAGGAACTAAACCCTATCTACCTTCAATCTTCGCATTAAAGTTTAAATTTTAACGGACAATTACATAAATAGCCATTTGACACTCAAAATATCATTTAACCACACTTATTTTAATTACAAATGGTAACCATTTTTTTTTATATATATTTGTTAAAAAGAAAAAGATCCAGACCTAGCTCATTCGTTTTCGTTTATCATTGTTGCCCAATTTAATTTCACCTTCTCAAAAAAAATACAACAATCTCATTTCAGTGCAAATGATCCTTTTTTAGATTTGAAAAAAATTCATAGTGATATTTTTTTTAAAAATGATTTATAACTTTTTCAGCTAGCAAGAGTATGTTTGTAAGAAAGAATATAAACAAAATGTTTATTTAAGATATTTATACGATACTAAACATATATTATACATAAAAAAGATATAACTTACAGATATTAGGTATAAAATTGTAATATATATAAAATTATTATTCTTTATGCCTAGTACGAAATGACCCCTTAGGGTTTGAGACAAACATGTGATATTAAATTCTCCACGTGAGTTAAATTGACAGCTTGTGTGAAGTGCGGCTAATATTTTGAGCGAGTGGCTAATATAAGAAAAAATCAGATTAAATAACAAACTATTAATTTAAATTAAATGTTATAATTATAATTTATTTTAATTGTAATTCGCAGCAAATATTCCATTTTTTTGCCATCTGATTCGGTATATAATTAGCCATTTTATACATTTCGGTATAAAATATATAAAATGTGTTTGTGTTTGTATAAATCGAGAGAAAAGTGTATATACAAATACAAATACATATATTTTTGTCCTATACACTTATAATTATACAAATACAGATCTTATGACAATTTATAAATAAATTTATACAAAATTTGTATATGTCACGCCTCGAGCCTACAAGTGGATTGACACTCGAGAACCATTGCTGGCCCCAAGCGAACCCTTGACCTGGCTTACTTACTCTGCGGAAGACTTTAACATTAAGAAAAGAACTCAAATGCAAAATAACTCAACTGTCTCAAACTAAACTCATAATGTTTTAGAAATAAACATTTAACTTAGCCAAAGTGGCAACACAAAACTGAACATAAGTCAATAACAAGATCAAGACAATGAACTAACTAACCGCTCATCTATGAAGCCTCTAATAATCGAGATGGATGTCGACAAGACCCACGACATCCTAATGAACTAAATATCAAAAGCAATAAAAAGGGATCCTCCGAAAGAAAAAGAGGCTCACCAACGGACTCTGAGTGTTCAACCTGATCAACGAGGTGCTGGATGTTGATCCTAGTTACCGCTGGTCAGATCATAAGACGCATGCAGCTAATCGCATCGATATCAATGTACGAATATGCGAGTTGGAATGCTAAACACAACTTAAGCTTGAAAAAAATCTGAAAGGAACACTTACCTTGGCTTTACTCAACTCATGAATAACTCAACTCAAAATATAGTGTAAAACAACAATAATAGTGTAATTTATACAAAGGATTTAGAACAGTATATAACAACTCATTTTGTTAAAGATATGCAATAACAAACTCAAACTTTACTCATATATCAAAGTAATATAGTTTCTATGGGAGTTTCTCTAACCGACAACCATCACTATGAGCCTAAGTGGTGATACAACGTCTTGCCCGCGCTGCCAGAACTATCCTATACTTTGTCGTCATATAGAACGCCTTAACTAAGTGGATCCACTAGTCTATGCTAAAAAGCAACTTAAGGAGTCATCTAAAAAGTATGATTCTTTACTACCAATGATGGCTACATGGTTTATGGAGATTTGAGTTAATATGAACTCGCGTCCCCATATCAGTGCTCAATAGTACTCCAAAATAGACTTAGCTCATATGTTTTTAAAACAAAACTCTTTCTTTGGTTTGAGATAATTACACAAAACTTAGCTTGAAAGCTCTCTTGGAAATCGGTGTTCCCCTTTCTTGTTCAAATGTGCAAACATTTTAAACCCTTAGGAATACTTAGTTCCCTTATAAGTTTTGGAGAAATGAACTCAACTCTTTACTCTTTGCTTAACTTAAAACTTAAGTCTTAGAACAAAGTTAAAACGCTTGTGAAAGACTTTTGAAAACTATAATGAACTTCTCGACTTGCTTCTTAACTTCTAAACTTGACTCTTAACTTTCTTGAATTGAATTATGGATTCAAGGATTGTGATTTGTGATAGGAAAGATCTCATGATGTTTAGGAGTGTTTTTAGATTGCTAAACATGAGAAAAAATTAAAAATCATCGAGAGCAAGCCACGCCGAGATGTATTTAAATTTTTGATCGCGAAAATACTTTTTGAGTTAGAACGGTCCGTGACCTTTCCGCGACGCGAAAGAATTTTTTCCAAATCTGGGGAGCAGGTCCGCGACGCGGAGCTAGTGCCCAGATTTTCCCGACTAATTTCCTTCTTCGTTTTCCAGCCCCAATTCACCCAAACTCGGTTCTTTTTCCCAAATTCTTTTTAGATACATACACCCAACAAATGTACCTAAGAACCTAAATCCAACCAACTCAATAATTTGACGTAATGATCTCAGAAACTTTTCAATCTCAACCCAATTCAAGAATGACATCAAATTCAAGAATACATATCAAGAACATCAACTTTCAAACTCTTTTAGGACGAATTCACGCTGAAATAAACATGTTTGACACGTGGGTGAACGAACCCAATGTTATGAAAGCCTCACATACCTTGTAGGGATTAACCCTTGGCGAAATCCACACGAAATTCTCCAAGAATTCGATTTAACTATGAACTTTTCTTCTCCTTTCTCCAAGCCCTAGCATATTTTGGTAAAAGCGTAAACTGATCTAATTCTGATTAGACCCTAACTTAATTACCAAAAACAAAATAAAACAATTGGGCAAGGAAAAGACCAAACTACCATTTCAAAATCTGGATTGGACTTTTCTTATCCAAACAACCCAACTTCCAATGGGCATATCTCACTCATACGAACTCGGACTCGAGCAAACTTGGCAGCGTTGGAAAGATAATTCAACGATCTTTACACCTAAATCATCCTGAGCTAGGAGTTATGGTTGTTTGAAATTGACCAAAAACCATACTTAACATAACTTAACCAAATTTCCAGATTTTTCCATTCTTTCCTAAAATGACTATTTCCAATTTTTAACTCTTCCTGGTTCTTTCAAATAGCGAGATGTTACAATATAAAATTGGATATTTCTAGCGAATTATACAAATCAAAAGCTCCATAGCAAACATAAAATTTGCTATGGAGCGCAATTATGCAAACTATAGCTATAACATACAAATATGATTTTTATGTTTGTTATATGTGAAAGTTGCTCAATAAATAATGCACCATGAGTGAAATGAACAAATTATCAAATTTCACACCCGCAAGTGAAATAAATTACGTTCAGATATCATGAGTAAAATGAATAAATATTAAATTTGAAATTGCCAAAAATTAAACTTTAAATAAAAACATCTAAAATTTAATTGCACAAACCATATACTAAAATTAGTATATTTTATTACCTAACTAAAAAATCATTCATCTGAAATTTGTAACTTTGGTCTCAATTTTTTTTAAAAAATTGCCTAAACTTTCAAAATATTTACGAATTTTGGCTATGCCATAAATAGCGATCCTAAATTGGGTTATTTTGTACACTTGTCCCGTTTGAACCTCACTTATACGACCCAAGCCCACCACCTCTATTGAGTTCTTCAAAAATATATTTTTTTACATTCTCTGTGCAGAAGCAGAACAGACGAGGCGACCACTATAAACTCTCAGTGCATTTTTCTTCGTCTCTAATAAAATGGGAAGAACTGAAGAACTCTTAGAAGAACTTGGCAATGTTGTAGTGGAGCTTCAAGATGTCCAAGGTTAGCTTAGTATACAGTTTCTGAATGTTGAAATATTTGTTTGCAATAACATTGATTGAAAAGTTAATTTGTTGTTAAATTCTATTAGGGAACTTAAATTCCTGATATTTCTGGTTGTTTATCGTCATAGTAAGGAAGTTGTTGATGGGGGATTTTCTTGCATTGTAATGCAGGTTGGTTATTCAACAACTCTAACATAATTACACGAAGCCCTGATTTTTGTATTTATTTTCTGCTTGTAGTAGTGACTTATTGGCTTATGATTGTACTTTGGAATTTTCAAGTGTAAATAAAGCATTTTTTTAATAACCGTGGTGTTTGGGCTTGCTTATGCACTCGACTAATTTCACGTGATACTGTCACCTCCCGTCAGCAACAAGTAGTAGGTAACTCTGTCCTGGGCTAGCTTGCATGCACCTCGACTAATTTCACGTGATACTTCCACATCCCGTCAGCAACAAGTAGTAGGTAACTCTGTCATGGGCTAGCTTGCGGTACTCGACTAATTCCAAGTGATACTGCTACCTTCCATCAGTAACAAGTAGTGGGTAACGCTGTCCACCGAGGTGATGACAGATGAGAAGAAATCACCTAGTGTTTTGTTGTCTTTTTTATTTTTGGATAAAGGATGTTGGCCATATGTCTTGATAGTTATACAACTCTCATCACACAGGCAAGAGTGGCATATTTAGCCAACCGACCTTTTTGTTTTTTGGTCTTTGTTGAGATTTGAAGATGCTGCCACCACCCATCAACAACAAGTGCGAGGTAATTTTGTCCTCCAAGGCAAGAACAAATGAGAAGAAATCACCTAGTGTTTTTGCTTGTCTTTGCTAGGATTTGAACTTGAGACCTGATGGTTCTCCCACTTCATTGATCACTAAGTCATGGGTGCTTGTAAATAAAGCATTTTTATTATCCTATATAACATTTGTGGCTCTTTCTAGCGTCTTAAGTTAAGCCTTAGAGCAATTTACCACCTCAGATCTTAGAATAGGTTCTGGGCTCTATAGTGTCTATAGAAACAAGAATAACTATGTATTTTGAGTTGTCAACTAGGTTGACAATGTCTAGAGAAAATGGAGAAGAAAGAGAAAGAATGTTGCTACATGGGATGGTGGGATAATAATATGATCTTATCATTGTCAACAAAGTTGGGGAGCATTTTGTCGAATCAAGGTACTTGTTGGCGACAATTAGAAAAGTTTGAGATTTGTTACTTTACTTTAGTTGTCCTAGTTTCGAACTTTCTAACAGATTTCAATATGTTTGACTTTATCACCAAAGTCTTTAAATTTTTATTTACAGATAGGTCATTAGTGTAAAAGGTGTTCAATACACATTAGATATCATACATTAATTTATGAAAAATCATAGACAAGCGGAGAGAGAGTAACATTATTGGCTTATTGTAATTGAGATACTTTCCCAGTACTGACAATATTAGTTATTATGCTACCTGGGTAGTATTTGTTACAATCAAGCTAGAACAGAAGCTGGATGGGGTATTAATTTGTATTGCTATGTGTTTATTAATTTGGTTTGAGCTGATGATTCTTCTGTTGTCAATACCCAACTTGATGCTATGGTATAAGAGCATGGCATTTTTTATGGATAGGAAGAAGAGGATTTTATTGATGTGTGCCAGTAAAAACTGGTGAAATTATATCCAAAAGAAGAACTTTATGAAGAGTGTAAGGAGCTAAAAATCATCACTCATGACCTCCAGCTCTAAAAGGCGAGCGGCACACACAGTGCAGCTCAAGCTGAAGAAATTAGCATTTGTGTTTGAGATTAACAAAGCATTATCCTTCTTGTCTTCAAAGATTCTCGTGTTTCATCTTTCCCAACTACCCACCAAACAAGAGAAGCAATGGTGTTCCATATTGTAAGAGAGGATTTACATAAGCCCTGGCAAATAGGAAACCAACTCGTGAATCTTGAAAAGCACCATCTAATGCCTAATATATTGAAGAGAAAAATGCCAGATTAGTCTACTGAAATTGGTACAAGAGTATGTTCCTGTCCAATCAAACACATCCTAAAAACCTGCCTATTGGAAGCCGTGGAAGGGCAAGGTGTTATCCATTGGTCAAGGGTAATAATTTGTCGGTACAATGATTTGTTACGAACATAAGCTCCAAAAATTCCCCTTCCTCATCCCCATCCAACCACCTACCTTTTTCCATGAGATATTGTTTTTTTCAGGTGGATACCTTCATTAATAGTCTTTTCTTACCAAAATTTTTTGCACATTCTTTCTAGAGGTGATTTATCCATACATGGTAAAATTGATTTGTATAGATTTTTTTGGTTCTATGTCTTTAATATCTTCTGTGTTGCATTTTCCCACTCTAAAGGATCTGCTAATCATTTGGGTTGAATCCTTAAATTTCAAGTTTAAAAAGTAGTTTATCAAGGAATATATAAAGACGAATGACTTGCTAGAGATTGTGTTACATAATCTCAAAGCCACGCCTGATGTTCTGCTAGCTTCTACTATGAATTTCGCTGTCTAGTCAGATGCTAGTCACTAAGTTCTGTATAATTTTATGTATAACATTTCTGAATTTGTCAACAGAAAAGTTTGAGATTTTTTTCTGGCTTATGTCGATTGGTTCATCAAAGGATAAACACTTTTCCAGCTTTAGACAGGAATGCCAATTATGAAGATGATTCACTCCTCTATGTTAGCTACTGCTTCAGATGAGAAACTGCTCATGTAATCACTGGATTAGTAACATATGGCCTTTGCAGTGCGAATAATAACTCTAGACTTGTCAAAAAAAAAAGACAAAGAAAAAGTGGTTAAACAATTCTTCTCTTCAAAAGATATGTATGTATACATACCCTTCGGGGTTGCCCAGTGGTTTGGGCTTGGGACTTCCATGTTGGAGGTCTCAAGTTCGAAACCCCTGCCACAAAGCAAGGGGTTTGCCTGGTCGAGCTCGCCGCACTAGGCTTGCCTAGTGCGGGTTACCTCTCCTATGTGGTTTGCGAGCTATTGCATAGGAGCGGGGGTTTTACCCCGTGTGCACCCAAAGGGTAGCGACTACGGGTTTCCCTTGTCATATAAAAAAAAGATATGTATGTATACAGTTAAAAGATGTGACCTTCCTTGTTTTATGGAACAATAAGTTGGTGGATATGGCTGTTGTGCTTTTGGTTGAGTTTGGCTAGATTATAGAAGTGAGCTGAAGATGTTGATAAATTGTAGGAACTGACGTGGAACTTCCTGCTCTATCTTTTTTTTGATAACCGAGAAATCCGCTCGTGACCCGCCTTTGGACCAATCACAGCCTTCTAAACTCGGTCGATAATGGGCCCGCCTCTACCCTTCTCCACTTAAATACCGGGCTTCGCTTTGCATGGTGTGGGGCTTGAACTCGACCTAAGGCACAAATCCTCCACCTTTTGCCACTTGAGCTAGGCCTTGGGGGCCTTCCTGCTCTCTCTTTTAGTGGCTATATAAAAGATTATATTATACATATATATGTATTATCCTTTATTTATATGCATACAATTGTTGCTTAGCTGTTCAGAGAAATTAGGTTTCATTCCCAAATTGAAAATGTTTATGCCAATGGGTAGAGCTGATGACAGGAGATTTCGAAATCATTATTTTCCTTATAAATACATTAAAGATCATACGTGTTCTTTCTTAATAACAGAGAAATCCCCAAGGGACAGCTGGCACACACCAAATTTGGAGGATAATGAGTTTGTTCCTTGATACACCCAAATTACACATTAAAATGGTATAAGTGGTCATATTAAACATATAACTCAATTAGGTTGTAGTTGAATCTCACAGGAATACACGTATGAACAATTTACTTTTTAAGTGTATAACCCAACTTAAAGTCTAATATTTCTATAATAGTGGGTAAAAGGGTTAGAGTTTAAGACTATAATTTTAAGTTCATTTATTTATTGACTATTATTTATCACGCGATTAATCAGAGATTTTTTATAACAATTGGGTAAGGGACTAGGATTGTGTTCCTAATGAAGGTAATGGCAAGGAGTATGTGTTTTTGCTAATTTAATGATGCAATCTCATTATTCAATGATGTCTAAATTACTTTCAAAGGTTTCTTGACTCATTCAATAGATTTCCCACTTAGCTTCTCTCGAATCTAAAGTGTGTGAATGCAAATAATTAATTTATTCCAAGTTAAATCTTTCCCATCTTAAGTTGCCATTCTCAAAAAATATATCTCCATCTCTAGGTTGAATTTATTTAATTAGGGTTTAAAGCCTCAAATCCTTGCCATTTGCACTTTTCCAAATCCGAACTTTCTTTTTCAAGCAAAGCTAAAGATTATATGACACTATCTAATGTTTGCAACCATTTAACAAAAGATGAAAGTAAATAGAAAATATTGATTTCATGAAATAAAAGTACTAATGCTCATACCCATTTACATAACCCGAAAAAGGTACCACAACCTCTAAGATGCTTAGCTAGCTGTTAAAGATAAGGAAACTACAATAAAGACAGAAACATGGAGTTTTATAATCAATGATGACAAAAGGAGGATTTGTCTCAAAATGTTTAACAACCTCCAAGAACACTATTCAATGGTGTGGGGACTAAAAGCTGAACCAGAACGATCATAAAACAAAGGGATGACAAGGTATAAATTTGATTTGCTCAGTCAATCTATGACAAAGGGGTCCAAATGAGGGAGAAAGAATCGTGAAGGGTAGGAAACTCAAAGCACTGTCTGAATGAAAGTGAAAATCATAAATTGGAATGTGCGGGGGCATAAGGACAATGAAAAAAGAGACACCATTATAGTGTTGGTCAAGAAGTGGAAGCCAGATGTTTAATATCTACAAGAAACAAATATTGAAGAATGGTCTACTGTTACTGCAACACAGATTTGGGGATCTAGATGGGTCAATTTGTGGAATTAAATCATATGGAAGGAGCGGTGTATCACAATATTCTGGGATAAGAGGCAATGGAATCACATAGATTTTCTGCAAGGTACACACTCCATCACTGCAATGTTTGGAGGGCTACATGGAGATCTCAAATGGTGCTTTACTGGTATATATTGGCCACATTCAAATTGGGAAAGAAATATATTTTTGGGTTGAATTAGCTGATATTGAGGGTTATGGACTGATCACTGGGTAGTTGGAGGTTCATTTACATTAGAAGATCAAGAGCAATGAGATACGTTTAATTTAATCATCCATTTTTGTTTGGTGTCATATCAAATGTGTTCTCTTTTTGTAAATCACCAACTTGTCATGGTTGTGTGATGTTTTCAATGAACAGAACTCTGACACTATTGCATGTGTGACCCATTTCTCCAGCTTGTCTTTATGGACACGGTATCCAACATGGATTACTGTTTCTGGAAGTGTTATTCTACAGGACTTTAGTCAATGTGATTTATATCACTTGATAACATGTTATTCTGGACAATAAATCCTAACACATCTGCCATTTTTATTAACAAAGAGTTTCAGAACCTTGCTACAACTAATCTTAAAATGATTTTGTGTTGATTTTTACTTGCCTTTTTCATTGTGTTTTTTTTTGTCTTTGTGATTGAGTTCTGTCCTCAGATGTTTGATCTTTCAATTCTTCTGCAATGTACTTTATTCGTCCATCTGAAAGCATGGTCTTCAATGTCTTCTCTTTTCTTTATCCAGACCAAATAAAATATCTGCTAGACCGACAGGAGAAATTGCATGAGAGACAATTTGAACTTAAAGCTCTTGTGGAAAGTTGTGAATCATCTAGTGGCCCAGGTTCCATAATGCTGCTGTTCCAGTAGATGATTGGTCCAGCCGTTTGAGTGGGACTCTGTTGATGACATTAGGTTTAATGTTTGGCATAGCAAAATATCGTGGCAACCAGCTACAGTAGAGGTTGGTCCACTCCATCCTATCTACATTTACTTTTTACTGGTCATCTTATGTTACAAGGTTTTGCATGCTTACATATTTTTTTGTGATTCATCTGCAAGAGTAAGTGCTAGTTGGCAAAATGAAGCAAGAGGTTTGAGTATGACCTAGATCCGTTTCTTTCTAAAAGGAATTTAATATAGGTAAACCTATCAAAAAAGGATTTCCAACATTATAAGAGGTGAAATATTCAATTGACAATGTGAGGGGGTTGTGAGTATTTAATTTTGGTGATGGTCACTGCAAGTCTCCCTAAAATAGGTTCCACTTTATGCGCTTATCCGGCTCTTACTCATAGTGATGCTCTATCTCTATCTTTATGTGGTGTGGGTGTGTGCAATTCTGGGGATTGGAAGCTAAATATCCTATCCTCTCTTTAATTTTTCTTCTTTAAAACCAAATTATGAAAATACTCTTTGCAATCAAGGATGTGGCCTAGTAGTTAATGAAGTGGAGAATAACCATATGAGGTTTCAGTTCAAATTCCACGGAGGCAAAAACTAGGTGATTTTTGCATCTTCCCAAACTTTAAAGTGACAAAATTACCGGGC